>DWQX01005216.1:0-13411 GCA_018245475.1 Pharmacophagus antenor
GAAGAATATACTTTTACGTCTCCAGAACTCGTGGTTTATGCTGTACGTTGATTTAGCTTAGTCAGTGAACCAGTCAAGTTTTTGTCAAGTTTTTTTTAATTAGTTATGGGCTAACACTTGGCCTCGATTTCACCTGATGTTAAATGACATTGAGACTGTAGATGGTGAAGCGTATTCGTCTTGAATGGCTTCTGGCTCTCACATGTATGACTGCCGGAACATAGCAATGCTGTTATGATGGCAGATTGTCATTGAGGGTGGTAGCTAGCCTGACGGGATGAAAAACCTTACCACCATTCAGACTACTACTTCTGTGGTCTTGGAATCCAACCCGGGACCTGCGCATTACAACAGAAGCGACTAAACCACTGCTCCACGGTGGCAGTCAAGAGAAAGTTTGTGTATAGATTAATTAATCACATTATGTAACTCCTATTATGATTATGATGATGTAAATAAAAAATATTTTGCACTTGTCGACGCCTAAAAGATGGCACCAAAAACTAGTAGTTAAATTAAATTCATACCCCGCTTTCATGGAGCAAATGAAAATAAATAAATAGCTAAGTGTGTGTCGGCCCCTTATTGCGAAGGGTTCCGTGTCATAAACAACAACAAAACATCATTTCTTGTAAGTATTAAATAATTTCTATTATTTTTGGTTTTTCCGGCAATAGGGTTACAGAATCTGTGAAAGTCTCTACCTAGTATTACCCTGTAATAAATATTATACAGAAATACAGAAAAATAATTCACGTAACAAAACGTATGAGTGTATAGCAAACGGAGTAAAACTTTTATAAGATATTATAATAAGAAAATATTAGGCTGCCTTTTGCGAAAAGCAATGTCATCCTTATTTTTAGAGTAAAGAAAATGGAACGGAGCCAAATAGATCGGTGAATGACCTGCCAAATATATATGATAATATGGTAATAGAGAATCGTGCAATTTGTACGGAATTTTATCCAAAAATTTTTCAATAAAATCTTCAATAATTATATAATTTTTAATGATAAAAAATTAAGAATTAAAATATATATGAGATAGTTTATGTATTTTTCATAGGTTAATTCGGAGTGGCAGAAAATGCCGTTTGGCCTTAACTTCGCTTTACGTATTACACACAAAGTTACGCATATAATCTTTTAGATAAAATAAAATGATAAAAAAATAATTAATTGTACTTATCTTAATAGTAATACATAGTTTAATTTAGTGTTTAACTAATTTATGAATTCTTCAGAGTAGGTAAATTACATTGAAAATATTTTAGTCATAAAAGCAAATAACTTTAGTAATAGCAGGCGTATACAATATGGTCAATAAGTCTCCGTTGAACAGCGGCAAACCACTAGCCTCATTAATACAAAACATTAACTGAAAGTCCAAATTACAATCGTAAGAACTCTTTTAATGAAATGATTACAGAACACAAAAAAAAAAAATAATTTCTGCTTTTTTTAATCGTAAAAATTACATCTATTTTACATTCATAACTCGTTGTGCCACTGGAAGTAGCATTTTCAGATGTTATGCGTTCAACAGAACAACTTTCCATGTCGTAATATAGTCGTAATATTTGCGATTAAAGAGTTAGGGGAAAGAGTTAAATTAGCAAATATATATGTATATTGATTTATAATGACGCAACTGCGACTCCGTCAGAGGATGGAATTGTACCTGAGAAACGTATATCTCTTACAATCACGTATACCGCTAGCTCACGTGCTTATTTCTTAATAATACAGAAAAAACTTAGCCTTCCTTAAAAACGTAATTAAGTAAAGCTATGGATTTATTCTAAAAAATAAGACAATTCATAATTGTTTAAATACTATTTTATATTTAATAAACACATGTTGATAATCTACTAGGTATTTAATTAGTTATATTTACATAGTCACAAGGTTTGATCGTCATTTTTTTTTAATTTGAGTTTCTTATTCGAACTTTACTCTCCTTCCTTTTCTCTCTTCAATAATAATCATTTGGGATGCGTCATCACTTTGACAGCAACAAAAGCAGCATACACTTAATATCTTGTATAGAACGTATCCAAGAATATATAAAACTAGAGAGAGAAATGCAAGTACATCCAATTGTAGCTGTTGATACCACGGTATTTCAACAGATGCCGCTAATAAGTTTGGTGTACCGCGATATCTCGCTACATATTCTATCCAGTATATCGCAGTCTCCAACGGCGCAATAGGACGATCATGCCAAATCTTAGAAACAAGTTTAGCACGTGTTTGGCATCTGAAAAAAAGATTAGTAAGGATAAATAGATCAAATGAACCGCATAGTTGGAATAGTGAAACAGTGGCAGTAAAAGGATAAATGTCATAAAACACCGAACCGCCGTAAACTACATGAAAAAAACTTATATACAATTAAATAGAATATGTACGATAGTACATGAGACTAGTTTGTAAAAACTGAAAAACTGTTTTTTTTTTAATATAATAAACTTTTGCCTCTTTTATCTTTATCTCTACATAACACATATATGTGCCGGATGGGATCTTTGATCGACAACAGTATTGATGCCATATAGTACGAAATGTATTTATTAGCACAATTTATTGTGATGCTATCTGGAATGAGTATAATTAACACTAAAAAGATATGAGTCATTTTATAAATAGAAAAAAGGTACAAATGTTTCAATCAAAATGGAATATTCTTTTATTCGTCGTTGAGAATTCTAAAATATTACTACTTACGTTGAGTCTAACACTTCGTTGATAGCATCCAAAAGAAGTGACTTTCTCAAATCATTGTACGGAACGATGACGGCGATACCTGCATCTACCATCGCAGCCGCATTCCCGTACTGATCTCCAAACAGGGGGATAGCAACGACAGGTATTCCGACGTCTAATGCCTCAATAGTGCTTAGTATGCCGGCGTGTGAAATAAATACCTTCACGTTGACATGTTCTGTAAATTAAGGTAACACATTGATTTTTTTATTATGTATACATATTTCCAATAATTGATGAAAGCGTTACTTTACGAAACTCTATGATTTTATGAAACAAATAGCAAATACTACGGCTAAATTGCAATCTCGACGCGTTTCAACACTAAACGTGCCATCTTCAGGTGATATTATGCGTTCAATACCGTGTTGTCGAATAAAAGAAGCGCAAATTAGTAATATATATCTTAGGTTTATTAATATACATTTGCTACAAGTGGTGATACTATTATACAAGGCGAAAAGCAGGACCAAATAAACTAAAGTAAGGATGAGAACTAAAATTAATAAACAGCAATTGCAACTGTGATTTAAAACGGCGACGAAGACAAGGTGAAAAACATCGCTTAATAACTTTTACTATGTAGATTTTGAATGTTTTGGGCTGGCCCCATAACCACACCACTGGTTGCTACTAAGATACTAAGTACTTTAATTAGTTTTAAATATATTTTAAATTTAATTGAACAATATTAATAACGTTGTAATTCAGGAGGACGCAAACATTAAAGGTTCAACAAAAACGTATAGAGGTCATTCTGAAAAAGCAATTGCATCCGTGGCAAAGAGATTTACCGCTTGCATTATAATATTTAGGTTCCAAGTTCGATTATAAGGCTTCGTGAGTAGTGGAGTCTGGATGGTAGTATCGTTTATTTGAATCCGCCTGGTTAGTTACCTCCCGCAATGATAACCTGCCGCCATAACAGCGTTACCGTATTCCGGCAGTCATACATATGAAAGCCATAGTATTCTAAGCGTGCATCCTTCACTAAATACAACTTCGTTGTCACTTAGCATCATGTGAAATTGAGATTAAGTGTTAGCCCATTGCTAATAAAAAAAAAATGTAAATTTTACTAGAGTCAACATTTTAATTGTGTTTGATCTCAATTAGACAGATAAATTCTTATATTAATTTTTCTTATATTGATTTACTAATCAATTTGTTTCTTTTAAAATCTCGACCTATTTTGTATACTTTTTTAGTATGTAATATTTTTTCTAACCTTATTTTTTAAAGCCTTGTATTTAATTCCAATACATATATAACATAATATACAGTTGGAATGGTATATTTACAGCATATATTAAATACTTACTGAGTATTTCATATTGTGGTAACCAAGGCATTGTCATTACATTTTTTGGTAATCTTTTTATGACCTCCCCATTCCATTTCCATAGTATTCGTAAAGGTAATTTACTGAAAGTCGATAAAAGTTCGTTCAATTTTTCATTTGGCAGTGTTGAATCCTTCACAGTGGAACCCAAATTCACGTATATTACATCGTGTTCTGCTTCATTTATAAATTTATCTATTTCCTGTAATATTAAAAGTTATTTATTTAAAAAATAAAGCGAACTCATAAGTTATTAAGTGTGATTAGAAGTAAGAAAGCATTTAGATATAATATTGTTATATATAAAGAATTAGAAATAAAAATTATGAAAAACAAACATTGGTCTCTGATTACCCTTTTCACAGGGACGTTTTTTTAACGATATTAAGTCAAATTAAAACTTTCCTTGTCGTAAGACGTAATTACGCAAATAATAACTATAGGTCTATAATATTTATTATACCTATAGTTATTATTTCAAGTTTGAAAACACTCCAGGCATAGTTTTTACACATTAACTGTGCGGTTTTCATGTTGACACATATCTGTGACAAGTAATAGTTATCAATCGAAATTAAGTTCACTAGGTCCTAGGATTGCGTTGCGTGAAATGTAACTCGGTTACATTATCAAATATAAATACATTAACAGCTCAATGTACTTTACATAAAGATACTTCTTTAATCAACTAATTAACTTGACAAATCACTTATCTCTTACTATCTTTCATATTTACTCTTTAAGTCGTTTGTTCGAAATAAATCCACGTCTAATGTAATAAAAATCAATGAATTATATTTAATATGAGATTTAAATATATATAATTTGTGTCATTTTTACGTATGAAATGGTAATAAGTAATACGCTCTTATAATGATTGGTTATGGAATTTTTCTGTATCTATAAACAGTTGAATTAGTGTTATATTAACTACATAGTTATATCGATTACTACTTAAAATGTTACATAAATTATAAATATAGAAGTTAGTCATAATTATAAAAGCAGCTGTTTATTCATATATAATGACTTTGATATTAGACAATGTTTACGCTCAAAATCGATATTGTTATGAGTCACCGAATGACATCCATACCATTTATAAAACAGAAAGTTTTAAAAAGTTTTTTGTTCAAGTACCGCCAAAGAGTCAAGTTTATATATTGTTTTCGAAAGTAATTCAGTGCACGCGAGTAGTAAAATAACTTATTAATATTAATCCTTATATCAGCTAATTCTAAGTTGAGGGCTGAAATTAGATTAACAATTTCGAAATACGTTAATTTTAATAATAATATAATGGAACTCACTCTTACTTACCGTTGGTAGTACTTTAGGCGGTCTGATGTGTATGCCACCGACATCAATAACGTTATCAGGCCGAGGGACTCCTCCGTATATTGATTGATGCGTGTTTACAAACACTAAACTAGCGTTTGACGCGAAGCTCTCTAGTGACGGCAAATCGTCGCCTAAATACTTGTACAAGTACACGTGGTCTGTCACTTGGGAGCCAATGTAATACACCCAATTAGTTGCATAATATAGTATGTAGCTTCGCAATCTATCGAAGAACCAAGGCCGTTTACCGTACGGTAATAAAGATTGTGGGATGTAGGCAGAGTTGAAGTCGATTCCGAGTCTGCTATATTGCCACGGTTGAATCGGTTGAGGGTTAAATGCAATGTAAGGAGCACTAAGATTTGCTGCCAAAGCAATTCCACAATCACTGTTGAATGATTCTACAAGTATAACATCGAAATGTGGACGAGTCCTTAACAAGTGAAGCACTTGGTGATTGTTCATTAGCACTTTACAGTCATCATTACCGGTTTTAGTTAACACAAGAGTTTCGAAGGGCACTCGCGAAATTTCGTTTGGTATCACAGATTCAAATGACAAGCTTTTGTGTACTTCCGTATCACTAAGCAGAATATCGCGGTACGATGAAGAAACATCCGCTAATTGGAAATGGCTAATCAGAGTCACATCGTGGTTTCTATTTGTCAGCTCTTTGAAAAGACCGCGGTATGTGATATGATTGTTGCGGTTCAACGATGGGAATATGCCTAGTATTTTATATCCGCTCGCAAGTAACGGCGCAATGAGGTAAAATACGAGGGCTGTGTACCTTGTCATATTAAAGACACGTTTATTCGTGCGTTTCGTATTCGAGTCGTTTGTGTACTGCTGAAGGCGAGAGCCGGCTCGCGTAGCGATCTTATAATAGAATAGGTTATGAGGTAATAGCGACGATTACGTTTTAGATTCGTCAGAATTAAAAATATACGTGGAGCGTTCGCGTGACCTCGTGGCGCGCAGTAAGCGTGCGCCGGAACCGGCCGTGCGTCGTAAACTGAACCCGACGCTACGTTCGGCATCACATATCAATTATAAAGTATCTTTTTACAAAGTACAGTCAACTTTATTAATTTGATTGCACTTTGGTTCACGTGTATTTGTTATTCAAATAAGGTGAACGACATCATCTTTATTAACTATTTACTGTCAGTATTTTTATACACATTCATTTATTTTAGCATTTCGTTACATAAATGAAAACTTAAAATTAAATTCGAATTTACCTTCAAATCGGTACTTTTTTAGTTAAGTTTTTTTTTATTTTTTAATTCACTGGATTCTTATAAAGTATTAATAATTATACAGTTTATTTTCAGTGATGATAGACTAAAATGTATGGTTTTCATGGGACGTTCATGGGGAGAGAAACCACGGCAATATAAAGATTTGTGTCATGCAGTTTGCCTCTCTACGCATACCATGATAATGTGGATGGCAGGGACAGAAAGAGTAAAAGTACTGCTTAGGTTTTTTTAATTAACAAAGTGACGATTGGTGTTAAGCGGCACATTGTTAGGATGCTTATACTACACCTTATTACCTTAGTCGCCTTGTGACATAACTTTGGCCTCTAGCCTATCGGATCGGTGTCGGTTGAAATTAAAAAAAATAATACTTTTTGCTATCTCTTGTTTTTTCATCTTCATCATCAACGATTTCTCAGTTCAACATACAGGCTTGTGATCAAAGGTAGAATCAAAGGTAGGTTAGAATAGCGTAAAATTTACATTGAATAAGACTTCCATTTTAAAGTTGCTTGATTTCGACAAATAAAAGTGTTCTATTGTATTTATTATATGTAAAGAGGTTAATGTAACATGCCGGGTTTGAGGTCCGCAGACTGGAAACCAATTGTACTGTCATGCAGCCAAGCGTCAAAGCATTAAACAATATTATATGTACAAATACGACATGCGGAGGAATGCATAAGATCTTCGACGCTGGTGAAATTAACATTTAATTTAATACTTCTTCAAATTTAATTAAATGCAATAAATAAAAATACATTACACAAAAATTCACATTCCGATATTCTATACCACCAGTCTTTAGGAATAATCTTGTCGTTGATTAAAAAATATAGATGTTTATTATTAAACGGAAAGAAAAATATAAAACTTGTATCTGTCACACAACTAATGAAGTAATTACGGTTCAGAAGTACACCGTTTTAGTGATTACATAATTTTTGGCGAAATCCAATTTACACTGAATACACAAAATGGCATTCAAATAAATGACTTATCGTTACTAATTTTTTTTTGTATTTATTTCTCTATTCACAAACCTTACCTTACTATGAACATATTATTAACAACAGATATTTTGTACATTTTGCGTGATAAAATTGTTATATCTAGTTATTAAATGAAGTTTGAGTTAAGAGTGTATTATTCGGTTTTTAAAATATGAGTACATTCAGAAGTAA
This sequence comes from Pharmacophagus antenor, assembly GCA_018245475.1. Classification (NCBI taxonomy): domain Eukaryota; kingdom Metazoa; phylum Arthropoda; class Insecta; order Lepidoptera; family Papilionidae; genus Pharmacophagus; species Pharmacophagus antenor. The sequence continues at coordinate 7,901 of DWQX01005216.1, forward strand.
TAATGAAAAAGTATATTCTAAAATATGACCTTTTTATATATCATTTACGTGTTTTAAATTTTATATATTTACCACCATTTAAAAAATATAAAAGGGAATTACTGCGGTGAATGACAACATTCATTCAGTGCTCCTGTTGTGCTTTGAATTAATAAATTATTCTTTTTGTGATACAAATATAATTTTTAAATTCGAACGGAAGACTGAGAGAGAATGCCATTTGGCGTAAAGTCCACTTTACGTACAAGATACACACACATTGTTTAACCCACTATATAAGAAATATTGTTAATTTACAATATTTTATTATATCCAGCAATTACAATAATTTAGGTAATGATTTTAAGTAGAATATTATTACAGAATATGTAATGAAAGTTATTTTTTCTTATTTTTGATTCTTACAACCTAATAGACGACACCCTTTCACTTCGACAGTGGTCAATGACCGGGGAAAATAACTGTCAAGATCAACGTACTAACTGATTTCACATGTACAGAGACAAGCGTACAACGTTTATGCAATATGTAATTGTATAAAGTAATTTCTAAAAAATACTTATATGTATAAATTGATTGAATCTGTATATATTATTATAAACGCATTTACCGTGGCACAAAAATAAGAAAATAGTCCCCTTTTCATGTTTATAAGCATTTTAAAACATTTCGTTAATGCGATAAAAGGAGTAAACGTTCGAAAGGAATGTTCGGGAACACGCCGTCTCGATGCCTCTTTATTATATTCCCATTTGTTAAAAGTATTATATTAGTTGCCAGTGCCGAGCCCTCGGGAATATAAAAATGCAATTACTAGCGGAAACTTTGCAAGGCACTTAAATATAGATTTTCGCTTCGAAGGGAATAGATATAAGACAATTCGGTAGATACGAGAAAGGTGAAGATCCATTATATCTCGATTGTATTCGCTTCACTCAACTCTGCAATACAATGTAGTTAGAGCTACAGCTTTCTGTTAATGAATAAATGTACATATATTTGTAAAAGTATTGCTATAGCTACGTTACGATCTATACCAAAAACTAATGTTGTTGTGATGATAATATACAATAGAAAAAAAAGTACATTATTTTATATTAAAAGTCCGAACATAGGAAGACTGATAAGTATAATGACACACAAAGGAAAATAATACTTTACAGACTTTGAAATGCCTTTATATTTTGATACTTGAAATAAATTTTTTAACCAAAGAATTTAATGCCTGTGATTTGATAATGACAAAATTCAAATGGACCTAATCCAAGAAACAAAGGAAGTGATCCTAGAAAAGCCTGATGGTAATCCCGCCTGGCAACCTTGACGCGCTGTAAAGGATCCCACACCAATCTAAAAAACAAAAATTGTCTAAAGAAATTACAAGGGGAAAAGGTTAATAATATTATATACTCTTTTTGATGTAATAACACCTATTGTAAAAAAATTAGTTATCACTTTGTATCTCAACATAATGTATAATTTGGATTTAATAGGAAGATTGGAATTATTACTCATAATACCTTCAACAGTGATAATCCTTTTTTGAAATATCTATGTTAAGTGCCAGTTTAGTTTTAATTAAAAAAAGGTCCACTTACAAGAACGTCTCTCCAAAATCCAGTGATGACGAGAGGTCCTCCGGTGTCACCACCGCAAATGCCGACACCGCCAGCGCCGCTAGTGCACAAGTGATGGTTTTGTATTATATTGCCATAAGCAGCAACGCATTCGGAATTAGGAATCACCCGCAGGTTTACAGCACTCAACGATTGTAGGACACCAACGCTGTCACCTGAAAATTTGTTTAGATTTAAGTAATATTTCCACCTTCTTAAATATCTGTAGTATTTCTCTTATTGTACCTTGGATAACCCAGTAAATATTAATAAATTCTCGGCGAGTTATTGGTTTACTTATTCCGGAGTAACGTTTTTGACTTAGGGCTAATGTTTCTACCCTAATTGTAGGACTTTGTGTTAGGAAGTAAAATGATTTAAATCAGAAATATTTCATTAAGTTGATGTATGGCAAAAAATTTCATTTCTATGGACTACTGACTGTATTGCCATAGTCACGTGATGGATGTAAATTATCTTAACACGCAATCGGCGGGTAAAATCATGAGCTTATTTTACGCATATATCAGGCGAAAAAAATTGAGTACGAACATTTTTAAAAAATTTTAATAAAATTCGGAAAATAGATATCACATAGTATTTCAGATATTGTGTTTCAATCAATAGATATAGATCTATGCGGAAAAGCTATTTATACTCTTCTCGCCGATAGTGTGTTAATCTTGTATGAAGTTATTGTATGTTAATGTAATGGTGAAGTGAAACAGTTTATTATTAACCTAGAGTTTGCAGTGATCAGCTTTGGATCATATGTACGAGTACATGTAAGTGAAGTCATTGGTCTTCATTTATATATGTATTATGTGTAGGGTTATATTTAATTATTCAGTCTCCGTCACCTAGGGCTTAATCCAAAATTAGAACTACATGACTTATACTATCACGACTACTTTATAAATATAATACGATAGATTATGTGCACACTTACCGTCTCTTGTTATGCCAAACCCGGAAGCAAAGGCCATAGTGCCTACGAAATTTTGATTCAATTCGCTGCCAGATGGAAGATTCACTGCTTGTATGTTAACTGTGTATAAAAAATGTTATTTTTAAAAGTGTAATTAATGATGTGATCCAATCTGCATAACAAAAGTGATGAACCCATAATTTTACAAAATTACTTTTTGTCTCGAGGCAAGATAGTACCAACTCATTTAGATGTTCAAAAAAAAATCCCCATTAAACAAGTATTTTCAGTAATTACAACGCATGCAAAATACAGTATTGTTTGCCAGTTAATTTTTATGAATCCGACTGGAAACATTTTCTGGATTCGTGGGTGTCCGGAATTTGTGAGCTAAAATAATTATAAAATCAAAAAGCAAGGCAAGGCAGAAGTGACGGGGGAAAGAAAGAGAAGTGTGTGGTAAAGGAAATAGGTTCCACGCCGGCTTGAAACCCATTTATATAGCAGTTACAATAGGTCTTTACAGCTCTTAAAGAACTCTTAACACATTTTACATAGATATTTATGAAATTTTGACATAACATTGTAATGCAAAAATTTAAAACCATAACCAATGGTTCAACTAAAGGGTGTCTCATTAAGAGTGCACTTTTTAAATTTGGAATTTTCTTTTTCTCATGCAAGTGGCAACTCTGAAATTTTAGAGCTGTCACCTCTGTTTATTACGATTATTGAAAATGGAGCAAAGGACGAAAGAACAACACGTTATAATTGTGAAAACTCATTACATAAATGGGGAAAGTTACGCTGAAACCACTCCCAAACTTTGCAAAATTTTCAGCCGAAGAAGTACATATAATGTGTCAACCATTCGGGAGTGGTCAAAAAATTTGAAGAAACTGGGTCGATTATGGATAATAAGAATCCTTTGGGTCAACGTACGGGTCAGTCTCTTGAAAACATTACTGCTGTAAACGACAGTGTCGCCGAAAACCCGAAAACATCAATTCGTTGTCGTTCTCAACAATTTCAAAATTCACGAAGCACTACGCAACGAATTTTGACTAAAGACCTCCACCTTCATGCGTACAAGATTCAGTTAACTCATGAGCTCAAACCTACCCCTTCCGACGTGTCACTACTTTGCCGTGGTGGAGGGGCTTGCGTGCCGCTGGGATCCGTGAGGCTATGCCGGATAGGGTTTCCCATACCGGACAGGCTCGACGGGGAGCGGCCAGATGAAGAGCGACAACCCCAGTTGAAAAGCCACCTGTTCTGTCAGATGGTCCGGCGTCTGACCCATAGCGGGCGGCCGGTGTAGGGAGGACGGGTCCGGCGTGTATTAACCCTGCCATCGGACAGTAACCGTCAACGGTGGTGGACGATATGACGAACCGCAACCGCGCGTTGCTGTTGAAGTATAACGCTTCGAAAAGCTGCCACTCCTCTAAGGTGGATGACACAGCCACGGCAAAAGCCCTGACCAAACAGGCGGAGGCGGAGGTGGAGTCCATCTTACACGTGGCCTCCAAGTCCTCCAACTTAAAGTGCACGCTCCAGAAGGCCCTAAAGTGGTCTGCGGCTGCTCTCAGAGACATCGTGTATGAGACGGTCAGCCGCAGCGCGACCAAAGAAAACCAGGTGCTCGAAACCACCGTCGCGCACCAAAACCTCAAACTGCAGAGGCAGCAGGAGGAAATCGACGCACTGAAGAGGCAGCTCGAGGAGCTCAAAAAGCAACTCCTCAGTGCGTCGCAGGCTGTGAAGGTGCCGGAGACGGTGGCTCCGGCGGCGGCGACGGCAACACCGGTTGATCCCCGGGAGGCCCTACGGGAGACCTTCCGGGAGGCGGATAGAAAAAAGGCAGAGGCTTGGAACCGGCACCGGTACCTGCACCGGCGCCGGCCTCGAAGCCAGCGACGGCTAAGGGAAAGAGGGTGGGGAAAAAATCCTGCCCCCCAGCCCCACAGCCCCAGAAGGAGACACCGTCCGTCTCGGAACTGGTCGCTACGACCTCCCGAGACGCCGACGCCATGCTCCCCTCCACCACTGCGGCCAACGAGAGTTGGTTGGTGGTTGGAGATGGTGAGGAAGGGCAAAAAAAAGAGGCCCCAACCGAAGGCGCCGGGTAAAGCCGCCAAGCCGGCAACAGACGGGGCCAAGACAGGCGCAGCCCGCAAAACCGCTGCGACCCCGGCTCAGAAGCCGAAGACGAAGACCGCGAAGCGGCTGTCTGCACCGAAGACAGCCGCCGTCGTGGTGACTCTCTCCCCGGAGGCCGTCCAAAGGGGAGAGACCTACGAGACGGTGCTCGTACGAGCCCGTCAGACGGTTAGGCCCCAGGAAATGGGGATCGAAAGGGTCACATGCCGGCGTACCCAAACGGGAGGTCGTCTTTTTGAGTTCCCGGGAGTGGACAAACACCGGCATGCGGACTCTTTCGCAGCCAAGATGAGGGAGGCAATCGCCGTTGCCGCCAGGGTCTCCAGACCCGTCAAAACGACCCCACTGGAGATCCTGGGGCTCGATGATTCCGTGACGAAGGCGGAGGAGGTCGCCTCAGTGGCGTCTGCAGAAGGGTGTTCTGCAGACGCCATTTAGGGGTACGGCTATGTGGTGGCCGTGAGGGACCAACTGACGGTGGTCGGGGTGTACTTTTCACCGAACCGGCCCCTCGTCGAATTTGAGCAGTATTTGGCACAGCTGTTGGCAGTTGTACTGCGGCAGCAACCGTGCCAGCTACTGCTCCTTGGCGACCTCAACGCCAAATCTTCGACGTGGGGCAACCCAACCACCGACAGTCGTGGATTGGCGGTGGAGTCATGGACGACGACCATAGGGCTGGTCATTCTTAACAGGGGATCAGTCCAGACCTGCGTGTGGCGGTGGGGGGGGGGGGCCGTGGTGGACGGGGCGTTTGCCCCCCCCGCCGTCGCCGCGCGGGGCCAAATTTGGCCCGGCGACCCG
>DWQX01005217.1:0-13410 GCA_018245475.1 Pharmacophagus antenor
CCCTGTAGGAGTAGGGGAGGGAGGCTGCGGAAGGGTAGGCAAGTTGCGGCCAGAGGGGCCGGGGGTGGGGCGACGCTTACGCTGCAACACCTTGGTGAAGCCCTCATTGTCCTCCTCTCCCCATGTCGGAGGATTGAGGAGGGGATCTACCTCCATATCGGAGGAGCTGGTGGACGCCGGCCTCAGCTGAGAGCCGGAGCCGGAGCGGAAGCAGGTCGGAGAGGTGAGGAAACGGGCCGTCGGCGACGGCCTTCTACGGGAACGCGCAAAGTGCGAGCGGAAGGGACTCCCGGAAGGGACCGGAACGGGGGTGGAGGGAGAGGCTGGGCTCTCAGAGGCCTTCAAAAGGGCCGCGCGCTGAATTAGTCGAGCCTGATAATGGGGCCAGGCTTCCGAGAACTCGGCCCGCACCAAGTCCGTGTAGTCGGTGTTCAGGGACACTGACATCGCGGACTTATCTATTCTCACTGCACTACACAGACACTATAACGCAGCTCTGGACAAGTTTGGACAAGTCTAGACACACTCGAACCGCGCACACGGCCTCCGCACCTCGTAGCGCGGAAAGGGGGGCGACGATGTCGACGAGCAAAGGAGAAATGTGCATAATGTGATTGCTCAAACCCCGCCAAAACCTATCTACCTACTGGGCGATGAGCACTCACGCGGGCGTGACCCCCGAAGTACACTCGCGGGAGCACCTGGTCACACGACAGCAGCTGGTGGATGCCAGATCAATCCCTAGCTATTTTCATACGGGAGACTCGCGAACCCGTCAAAAAATTCCCGTGTATGCCAGCGGCAGCCACGAGTACGGAACAGAATAATGCACACAGCAACTGCAGTGAACTGCGCGAAGCGATTCGTAGCACAAAAACACAGTACGAGAGCGGACGTGCGAACGGGGCCGCTATCGGACTGGCACTCCGTCCGCGTGTGGTCTGGTAAGAAGGATATTATTTTTATATCTGGATAATAAACTTTCCTGGGGGCGCAACCTAATGGTGTTAGCCGTAAAGTAAGATTGCGATATTTCCTTCCGACTTCCACTAAAGTTAAACACATTCACAATCTCTACTGCTTCCTATCCTCGATTATTCTGACGTCGGCTATCTCGATTTAACCGAAAATCTGTTTGACATGCTTGATTCATAATTTCAAAACCTTTGCACACGTTTCAAATTTGGTGTACACAAATATGATCATATTTCAGAATACCAAAACAAACTTCAGTGGTTACCTATCCGCCTTCGCCGGAACGCGCATGTCCTTTTTCTCCTTTACAGTGTGACCTTTTTATACCCAACCTATAAAAAAAAACGTTTTGAGTTGTTTCACCCTAACACTCCTCAAACTTTACGCACCTCTAACACACAGTTAAAAATGCCTCACCATTCCTTACTTTTTTATGGTAACTCATTTACACTCCAAGCTATTAAGCTGTGGAATACTTTGCCTATCACAATTAGACGTGCTAAATCTTTAGCTATTTTCAAACGTTTAGTCAACGAATATTTTCTTTCATCGCATGCAATATCAATTTCATTATGTATGTGTTGTATATCTATGTATGTGTATTAGTACATATATATATATATATATATACACCTTTGTATCTATGTATGTTATATATATTTGATATGCATCCCATTTAATGATTTATTAAATATCTATGTATTTTTTCCTTTTCTCGTTTTTTGTGGTCCTCTGATACCTTTGCGTATACCGACGTCATTACGTAGTTTTTACTATTTATGACCATACAAAGGTTGCCTAGAAGAGATCGCTTTAAGCGATAAAGGGGCCGCACATTGTATACTCAATGTAGATGCTTATAATTTAATGTATCGTGTCTTATTTATCTTTTGGTATACAATGAAGTTATAACTATCTAAAGTTATATCTATCTTTTAACTGGGTGAATATTATTTGTATAAATTAAAATAAAATATTGTAAGTATAAAGTGATCTGTCATTTATACCATTTAGGGATTCTGCAACCTACGATTATTCAAATTTAGTTCCTTAAAAAAATTACCGAAAAATTGGTGTACCGTCATAGGTTTTGAAGTTAAGAATTTATTTTCATACAAAAATAATTAAAAATAAGTACAGTCAATTGAATCAATATTAAAAGCAAGTTTTTCAGTTGAGCCGGCTTGAGGAAGTTTTTGTGAAAATGATGAGAAACACTGCACTTTATTTACTTACTTAGAGCAAAGTAAAGACGGGCGGTGTGGGGAGTATCCGCTGGTGATGTATATTTATGATTTATACAAGTTTAGTCATGTGTACACTAGCGGAAAAAGATAACGAAATCTTTATACGAGGCATAGATTTAAGTATTCGCGGCGATTGAAAACTCCTTGCGAATAATTTCGTTTTGTTCTGATCACTGACATATATTTTAACGCAAGTGCAAGTAAATAATATACATATACATGTACCCCATACGGGTAACTTCATACAGACATATTTCTTTTATTTATGTCAGGGGAAGCCATTCTACAGTGAAGGTCGAAAACAATACTATAAATAGAAAACGTATATGAATGAACGAATATGACGAATGAATACGACATAAAATCGGCCACAGTGTTTTGTGGATAAAACATTTTCTTTTCTTAGAATAACAACTTTAGTATAGAAACTGTACAGTACGTGCCAAAAAATCACAGAAAAATGCAACATTGTACAAATGACAAGGTTTTTTTTTCCTACGTTTTGATCTTTTCAGTTAGTACGTTAAATTATAATTAATAAAACAAAATAATGTTATTTTTACACATTAAAATATGTACTTCTAAATTATATATGTACGTAATAATTATCGTTACTGTAAACAGAACTGTCGAATCAAACTATAATACTATAAAAAAATTATCTTTCCTGGCCAATAGAATGATAAAACAAGATAGATTTTTAACACTTGAAATGAAGAAACACAGAAAACATGTTGAAACCTGTAACAGTATGTAACATGTCAAACGGTATGTAAACAAATATTAACGCATTATTTATTTTTAAACATCGGAACAAATTTCAAATAATAATAAAACAATAGCATTGACACGTAATAACAGCACGTTCGCACCCCCGGGGTGACCTCACGCGCCGCCATAAATATCTCATTACGGTCTTTGACCCGGCGAATTTCCTGGACGCGCCATTATGTTCTTTATGTAATATTACACTTGGTTACTTTCGCAAAAAACAACATAAATTCGTTCTTTATCTTCGTTATGTGTTTGATCCAATATCACAGTACCATCATTGTTATAAATATTTGTAAATATTTGTTTGTAATTAAAAAAAAATAATACTGGTAAAAATTAACAATAAATATATTAACAATGTCTATTGTTAGTCTGGCACCATACCTTCGACTACAATAGTAAATACCGTACAATAATTCAAGATGATTATAACCGAAATTCTTTGACGGAACTAAATGCTAGTGATAGTAGTTTGATAATATATAACACGGAATAGTAATATATCCCTACTTTCATAACAAACATTTTCATTTTTACATGACTTTTATCGATTCGCTTAACATCCGTCCGCTAATCTGTAATTCTTTACAGTGAAGCGTCCAACTTCTAGAGATTAAATTATTTTAAAAAAGTGCGCTCCATTGTTTTTAAGTCCTTACATCAAAAACTCTAAGCGAGATTTATGATTATGAACCTTTGAACAATTTTTATTTATGTAATATTTTTTTATATCTCCAGCTAAACTGGGAAAAGAGTTGGTCAAAAAAGAAGAAGAAGAATAATATATTTATACTACTTCTATAAATAATAACTTAACATTTTTCATCGCATTAGTGACTAAAGCAACAAAATCCTTCATTGAATTGGCCATTTAATCACCGCAATAGAGAATATATGTACCGTAAAGTTAAGCAGTATAAAATAAAGTTAAAGGATTTTAACCTTTTTATTTAAATTATTTGTTAATTCAATACAAAATTTTGACCAACTCTGTTGTTTAAAACTTGTTGGGAACGATTTTTCATAGAATTTATAAGATTGTTAATCTGATCCTGCTGCACTGGGTCCCAATGAAATTATTACAAGTCTGTCTTCAACGTAATTTTCGGCGCTCATATTGCCATCTACAAAAACGACCTCATTTTGTTGGTTTTTCATAATACCCATTCATACAATTGCAATGAAACTAATGGAAAGGTGCATTTCCTTGACGCATCTCGGCCGTAGATCATTTCCGGGAAGAAGATACGCTCTTATTCTTCTCATATCAGATCTAAATCCAAATATGGATCCACCTTAAAATTAAATTTTATCCCATTGCATGTAGGTCCGTATCAAATATTCTCTACATTAGTTTCGACACTCATGTATATAGCGTTCGATACTCATGGAATTGGCACCTGATTCGGCGTCGTACTCGTAGACGATATTGTAATGATAAATGGATTCTGATCTGTGGAGACTTATCCCCAGGCCTTCAAAAATAAACGAACGTCCTGACAAAGCTTAATGAACCCAAATGCGATGCAATATACATAACATAGAAGAATTAGGTCCTTTTGGGTCAAGTAACAATACGTCAATTTAAAAACACCTAATGTAATTAGTTACACGTTATCAATTATTATCTTACAAAAACTCCGTGAGGATTTAAAGGGTATTGTCGCGTTAGTTACAGCAAGGGCAGAAGCCGATATCAACAGCTTTATAGTTTTTAATTACACCTTATACTTTAAGTACGTAAAAGCGTTGCAATGTTAATATTCCTGCAATTATATATTGTCGTGCAATTAATACAACGTAATAATAACTGCTGGATTTTGTGGATGTTACGCACGCTAAAAGATATTTTGCCTGTTCGTTTGTTGGTCATGTAAAATAAAAGCCAAAATATAGCTACTCACTTTGCGTAAATATAAATTTAACAAATTCACATTTGCTAAAATTCAGTTTACAAGAATACATTCTAGACATTTTTTTAGCTTTGTTTCCAATGTTATTGAAAGCAATGTATACGTGATTAAACACCTGCGAAAAAAACTACGTATTTGATTACCCACAATACGGCTTTAAGAAAAACTGATCCGAAAGAAACGAGGTTAGCTTGAAACAATAATGAAATATTAAGCATATTAGATAATAAAAATTGTGCAGTCGGATTACTGCTAAATATGACTAATGCATACGACAAAGTAAAGTTTGACATGTTGCTGACTGAATTATACGGCTTGAGAATGTCTGGCGCGGCGCACGACTGGTTGCAATTGCCGATGCAGGACCGCGAGCGGAACACGCGGACGCTCGGAGGCGCGCTCCGTGCGGAGGACTCCTTACTGCAAGTTAGTGATTGGTTGCGTTCTCTTTCTTATATATATCAACACTTGCTACTGATTTTTCGCTTTTACTATAAAGTAAAAATCTTGGAAAATTATGCATAATCATGGCTCTGTTACAGCATCATACTATGGGGCAACAGCACCACCGTGCATGAGCCGTTGGTGATGCAAAAGTAGCGCATTCGCGCCCTCGCTAACATACGTCAAATTGAAATTTGTAGAGTGCATTTTAAAATTTTAACATTTTAACTTTACCTAGTATTTATATATTGTAAATATGTAAACCGATAAGACAACAAGCGGATCTATACTCTTACACGGGAGTCGTTCCTCGATGGTATCAGTCGCGCATACAGAACGAAGTTATACCCAGATCGTCCAAAATAAAATTACATAGTTCTGACCCCCATTCCATGTCCATAAATATATACAATAATTTATCAGCTTGATTTAAAACGAATTAAAATAAAACGTAAAATAAAGCATTAAAAAACTGAAATCTTTCCTTATTGAACGAATCTTTTACAGTATTTTCTAATATTTTGATTACTAATACATGTCTGCTTCTAAAACTATTGATACGCCGTGCAGTGTATTTTACAAGTAACGTAAAATCAATATAAATAAATAAGCGCGATTTAATAACGTAGGAGTACGTTTCGATAAAAATATAATATTACAATACTTCATCGCAGAAAAAATTAAACGGTCCTAGTTTGGTTCCCTAGTCATAAGAGTAATGGAGTCTGGATGGTGGAAAGATTTTTCAAACCCATCTGGCTAGCTACTACCCTTCATGTCAACTGCCGCCATAAGAGCATTGCTACACCATCTACGGCCACATTGTCACTTATTATCAGGTGAAATCGAAGCCAAGTGCTAACCCATAACCGATAAAAGAAAATGCTAATTCAGATTCTTTCGCAACCGTTCGTTGCAAGTAATCTGCCTCGGCTGCTACGGAAGCTGCGTGATTACTCCGATTTTATCCTAAGTATGATCGCTTTTCGAACCAACTGCATACCTACGCTACCGTTCATCGGTCGGAATAAATCATTTTTGTCTACAAGGAACTAACTATAAAATAAATTTTACTAACATTACCTTTTAAGAACTTACATAGAATTTATTTAATAGACCAATTGTTGTCTAAAATTATAAATAAATAAATAATATACGTAAAGTTAAAAAATCGCATTCTAGAAATAAACAAGGAAGTGAAGTTATGGCTCGTTCTATGACAAACGATTACAAAACGCTGTAACTTCACTTTGAACGAGTAAAACTAAAATTGCTACCAAGCATTATTTGATACCGTTTAACAGTGATTATAGGCTTACACTTGGGCGTTCCGCGTTATTTGTAGTGTTGCGACAAATATTACAAAGGAAATTTCGTGTGACACGGTGTTTGGAAATGCTAAATATTTAGTTCGAATAAGTAAAACGTGAATTGTAAGCTAGCACACAATAAAATATTATGTTTATACTCTTGTGAAGTTCTATCAACAAAGTAAAATCACTCGTTCAGAAAACAGCCATTGAAACTTACATGTTACTAATACACAACGTAAATATAATATTCAATTATAATAATTATAATACATTCTCTAGAATAGCACGATGCACGAATAACATTTTTATGCTGACACAAAAGAAATAATGCTACAAATAACAAATGACGTTAAATGCTATCGCTGTACAACGTTAACAAATTTTATTTTGCGAATATTAAAATAAAGATGTGACTTTAAATTGAAATTTATGTAAAATCTCCCTACATTTTTATTTCAAGTCATTAATAATCTAATCTCATGTCTATCAATCTATAGCAATTTCTAAATCCACTGAACGTTCAATATTATTGTCTTTGCTATATTTTTACCCATACAAAGAGCATTATCACATCTTTCAAAAATATTTCCCATTGTATCGATGCTGATCCCTCATTTTTTTAATAATGCCTGAAGTGACTATAACGCAGGAAAGATATGAACCGAATAAAGATCTTTAAATTTTATTCTACCCTTTTTTTATATGTAATACTGATATGATAATACTACCATATAATATAAAATAAATAATTATGTACACTTAATTATACCAAGTTTAACTAAAATCTTTACACAAACTATTACTGTCAAGCTTAAATATCTGTTATTTAAAAAAAACTGAACATATTTCAAAATATTTTTAAAACGTGGAACTGGGTTATAGACAAATGAGCTTAATCGATTCTCTGTCAGACCTGACATACACTAAGTGATTTGTGTGTGGCGCAGTGGTTTACCACTGGTTCGATTCCAGCCCTACATATGTAGTGGATTTGTCTCGTGGTAAGATTTTTTTAATCCGCCTGCCTCTCTACCATCCTCAATGTCAGTCTCCCACTCTAACAGTTTTGCTATGTTACAAGTCATACGTCAGAGAGCAAGATTATTCTGAGCGAGCACTTAAATAATTTGAAATTAAGGTTAGTCCATTGTCGATAAAAAAGTAAAGTACATCTACATGGCCGATTGGTGGCATGTGGTTATTACAACGTACTTCGCCGGGTAAGCTCGGAAAGCTGCAGTCGCGAGCCGCTACATTACATGACGTGGATCCTCTCCTAAAGACGTTCCTTTTACCAACTAATAACTGACTATCCGGCCATTCGCATGCACTTTATTAAGTGTATTTTATTCAGTTTATTAGGTAACTTTAAAGCACTTCATTAAGTAACGAAGTTTTCTTATATAACTTTAAAACGTTTTAAAGTTATATAAGAAAACTTCGTACAGTCATTATTTATATTTAACTTAATTATTATAACTACGATTTAATAATAGCATTTCTAAAGATCTTCGTTAAAACCTTTTAAAATCAAGCAGCAAAAATACAAGGTAATAAATAATAATAATTTACTAACTCTCCATTCTTACACACTTGACAATAGACGAAAAACAACACTGTGTTAAATAAAAATCGACCATAAAAATGACAAAATATATTGTTTGCTCCATTTTCGCTTTAAGACTGCCTAATTCATCAAGGTAAACAATGAGATAAGCCAACTTTAACATTCACTTTCTCCGAACATCACCACGAGATTGAAACAGCGAACATTCAATCCATAATCTCTCAGGATTTCCTTTGCGCGCATCACCCTAACTGTCTGTAGTCAGTCACCCCATTTTTAAAGTTCTTTAACAAGATATTGTTGTAAGAATTAAAAAAAAAGTATATATTAAATTTAATTGTTTGAAAAGTAGCCAAATTAGTATATAATGTCTTTAATTACACAAGATTGTCTTAAATGTTTTCTGTATTTAGGAGTACACTGAGGTTATAATGTACCCCTGTACTATTTGCGACTGAAAGACATCCCCAACCTAGCCGTCATGTTGCCATTTTGTTTTTGACACTTCACTTTAATCACTGCGTGGAAACATAAAACAGTTGCATTCTCATCGCGAAAAGAGCAGAATTCACCGCCAAAGCTTTGTACCGTGCATAGAAATATTTGAAAACACCTTTGTTGGAACGAAGAGAAGCACTGCTCTCCTCCGTTGTATATGTATCCTATATCTGCAAAATAATATTTCCGCCTATCCTTCACCAACCCTCTCCCTGTATTTTCATATTTTCATATACATAAACATTCTTTACTTAATAGTATTATATATGATTTTATGCCTATCCGTATTTTTTATTATTTTCATGAATGCCAAATGCAACAATCACGACGAATTTCGGTATAAAGATTATGTACGAGTTAGAAAAAAAATGGTGTAATCTACAATTTGGATAAGGGATTAAATAATACTATAGATAAGGGATTATAAATTTACTGTCCTAAATATTACTATTATGTAAAAAAATTAAAGATCGCTAAACATCGTAATTTTCAGTTAACAAATTGTTGTCAATACTAAGTATCGAATTAGGATAATAATTTAAGAAAAGCGATTATTTTTATATTAATACTATAAACACGTCTAAAAGTCCATAAGCAGGATACTTATTGAAGATAAACAGCCATTACTTAATCCTAGAGCAACCCTGCCATAATTTCCTCTGGCAATATTGCCAACAGTCCTGCCGCTTTAATGAAATTGAATTTGCATTTTGCAGAGATTTATTAACCACGAAATTTATAGAGCAGAAACTATAAATCGATACCCAGTGGATACAAGAAATAAAACTTTTTAGTGTGTGCTAACACTATTTCCATTTCACATGATGGTAAATGACAATGAAGCCGTAGATGGTGAAGCGTTGGCCTACAATACTTTTGGTTATACCATATATGACTGCTGGAACTCAGCAATGCTATAGGAATAGCAGGTTGACAATCTAAGGGTAGCTAGCCAAGCAAGTTCGAAAACAATACTACCGAGAATCTTAATGTTACAAGATAAGCGATTTGCCGATACGCCACGGATGCATTTGTATAGTGTCATTGAATTAAATTTTATATTATTCCTTGTCAATTGCGTAACATAAATATGGCAGAAACGCAGCTTGTGCTCATTGAATTATCTATATTCAATATTCTCGAGCTGCGTTTAATATACGTGGGACACTCGGGATGTTTTGCAACACTAAAAAAGATGTTCTATAGGTAAATATATTTTTATTACATATTTTCAAAGTGCTCTCCACCAGCCTCTATGCAAAGTTTCATGCGTCTGAACCAGTTTTTGAAACACTTTTTCCAGTCCGCCGCAGACACCTCGATTACAGTCTGCTCGAACGCTGAAAGTGCATCATCCGGTAAAGAAAATTAAATCACACGGTGTTAGGTCAGGGCTGTAAGGAGGGTGACCCAGGAGTTTGACCGGTGTGCTGTCTAGGAAATCCTTTTCGTTCGTTCTTAGGAAATCGTTTTGATTACGATATGGGCGGGCGCATTGTCGTGGTGGAGCAGTAGCCCGCGGAGTCCTGTATTTGGTTGCTTGTTGCTCACTACAGAGATAACTTCTGCCAAGCGTTTGGTAATTTACCATTTGGCGTTAATGCTTCTTTGGTTTCGTAAAGTATTTGACACAAAGTCGCTAGTCAAATTAAAAAATCTCGCGATCAAAACCTTTCCCTCGCTTCTAGGTCGCTTTATCTTGGTATGCGTTGATTCCTTTTGAAACGCCCAAACCGTCAACTGACGCTTCGTTTCTGGACCGTATTGATAAATCCAGGATTCATCACCTGTAACGATGTCATAAAAGCGCCGAGATGAGCCTACTTCAAATTTATCTATCATATCATGGCACCATTCCACCCTTGCCTGCTTTTGGACATCGGTGAGTTTGTGCGGCACCCAGCGTGAAACTATCCTCCGCACCCGAAGATGCACGCGTAGAATCTCGCGAAGTCTTACTTATTAAATCTGCAATATATGCTGAATCTCTTGGTATATAACTCGTTTATTGTCTTAGATCATTTTTTAACTACTAGCACGTTATCTTCTATAACAGCCATTAAACAATGGCCATTTATTTCTTCGTCCCCCAAGTTAGTTGACCGCGCTTAAATTCATTATACCAACGATACACAGTTGCCTTAGAAGGGCCTTCATCCATGAATGCCATTTAAAGTCTATCGTACGATTCATCCGGTTCCAGGCGACACTTAAGATCGTAAAAAATCATAGCGCGAAAATGTTCTCCACGCAAATCCATTTTTCAATGAGACACGATAATTTTAATTAGCTCGCCAAAAATGTGAAGGGAAGTTTTGAATTTGGAACATACTCATTTTTACTTATATGTTCATATTTTTAAATAAATTATAACTGGCCAGTCTGACACACATAAAAAATTTTCTCGCAATTCTTTCGTGGAGACCTGGTATATGTTGCTCCATGCAGAGCTTTATCCGCTTGCCTTGTAACACGGATGTCCCGGGTTCGGTTCACTAGTGTAGTGGAGTCTAGATGGTGTTAGAGTTATTCAAACCCACCTGGCTAGCTTCCACCCTCAATGTCAATCTGCCGCCATAACAGCATTGCTGTGTTCCAGCAGTCATAGGTGTAAGAGTCAGATGTATTCTGGGCAAACACACTTCAGCATCTACGGCCTCATCGTCACTTAACGTCAGATGAAATCTAGGCCATTTGTAAGGCCATAACTGGTTAAAAAAAAAATTGGCTATTTTATTTATGAATATACTAATAACTACAGTTGTCTAATTTTCCATTTCCTTATGACTAAATGACTTCATGAATAAAACATATTCAGATATTTTTAAATTAGGTACAGATAAACAAATTTGATTTTCACTACAAACTATGACATTACATAAAACCAAGCTAACCAAAAATACTTTTAAAATAATAAATAAAATAATTTTGTTGCTACCGTTGATCTTGCGTAATACGAATTTGAGTGAAAGCTGGGGCTTCTCATTAGTTCTTATTCAATTCTCATTCCGACGACTTTCTAAATAACTGGATAAAACAAATCAAATCCATTTAATAGAAGCCAGGCTGCAGTGATGTCCTTTTAAAAAGTTTCATAAATAAAATTTCTTGTCTCAGAAAAATTTGGACGATTGACTGCGAGAATAACAATAAAGATATTTGTAATTTGCACCGTTTTTGTTTTAAGATAATCATTATATTTTAAAAGATGTTTGCATTCGATTTTAGAAGCATTTATGACATTTTTTTTTGAAATTTTCATTAGAATATTCTAGTATTAGATAAGGAGTACAAATATTGCATTCAAATCCTTGTAAAGATTTGAGGCGCTTAGAACGTTTAGAGTCATCACAATCTATGCAGTTTACAGATTGTAATATATCTCTCAAATTCTTTAAATCTTCGGAAGTCTTAGCACCCTTTTAAATATTTAATCTAGCCATTACACCATTGTTCTATTGGGCCCCTCTCAAACCATAAGAGTATAATTCATAGCAGATCCCCTTTTAGCTTAGTATGAGATCTTCCTTTCATTCAGAAATTAATATCGTTTTCACCCTCTGCTACCGAATCTTCAGAAAAGACTTGGTTGGTATTTCTTTGACTTACTCGATAGGACATTAAAACCATTATACATTAAAAATTTACTAGCAATGAATTACTATAACAAAATTAATGATTGACTAATTACAAACATGGTGATATTTTTTGATAAACGGCTCTATTTAATATGATATTATATTAAAAGTATAAATACCACTTGAATAAATTTTATAAACTTCATACAACGATAAATTATTTTGTTTGTACATTTTATTATTTAACTGTTCTGCCTAAAATAAAATATTAGCAAATCTTCAGTCACACACTTTTAGTATTAACTTAAGGCAAAATTTAAAAAACAAAATGCTATTTTCAATACATTCTTAACTAATCTAAATAATAGTATACTAACACGTTTTAAAATTCAAAGCATAATCTAATAATATCTGTATCATGATTATTATCGTGATAAAAAAAAATTAACCGTATCTTGAAAAATTATCACAAAAATACTTAAAATTCTCTTACAGTATAATTAATTAGTCTATTCAATCAATAACAGAATATATAATTCATACAAGACTTATCATCCACACACTGTGAAGCGTTAAAAAGACAAAGGAATAAAAAAAACGTAGTTTTTTACTACTGTGACTATAGAGTAAGTGTCTCTGAAAAGTAATTATTTAGAAATGTCATAAATTAATATTGAAATAAAATAATGCTAAGTAAAATAGTCGCGGAGTGTTAGCACAAATATCACACGTAATTTATGCTATCCGATCCAAACACAATAAGACGAAATTGTTAAGAGTGAACATCGCACGTTATTGCCACTAAATCTTTCAGGGGCCGGATGCCTATGTATGTACATTGAGGAGATGCCCCGCGGCAGTTGCTTCAGGCTTTTAGTGTTACATTCGCCAATTGATTTCTTCGTGCCTTTTAAATCGTTAAGGGTCCTCCCGTAAACATTTATTACCCCGTAACGTTTGTTTTGTTCGGATACATATAAAATATTGAGCCTTAACATATTATAGCTTACAATTATGTATCTATACTGCCGGCCAAAAGTTTGAGACCACCTTGAAAAAATTACAATATTGAATAAAACTCCAAAAGCTAGTGCTCTACAA
>DWQX01005218.1:0-13407 GCA_018245475.1 Pharmacophagus antenor
TTTCTTAAAATAATCATTTTCGGTTAAATGTTACAAAGTCTGATTTTAATTTGCTATGTTATATAGTTTGTAGGCCTATTATTATTTTTTAACTAATCTTATAGATATTAAGAGTTACGCGCATTCAAAGCGTTTTATTTCTTAAACAGATCGATTGAAAAATTATATTTAATGTAATGTACCTACTTACGTACAAAAGAGGCTTATTCTTTAATTTTAACAAAGTGTAGCACCATCATATATAATTTTTAGTTGATACATTTAAGAAATTTATTTTGAATGAGAAAGTATCTTACTGTATAGACATAAAATAAGTAATGTATACATTGACTTGTTTCACATATCTCCATATTATATCTATATTATTTACGAACAACAACGACTTAAGTACGCGTTTACATATAAATTCGGTCACAGGTCTTAACCCTTTACATGCTATATATATGTGGCAACACTTACCACTTAGAATTATTGTGTAACCATCATTGAACACAAACAATCAGTTGTTTTTATCTTGTCTTACTACAATTGTTAATGTGTTTAACCCTTAAAGAACAAACGCCACTTAAATATGTTAGGGACCATACAAATTCTTACAAATCCTATGACTTCACACAGGCTACGTAACGTTTTCTGGAATTTATTTTTTGTTCCGGCATCATTAATATAGACTAAGATAACCGGATAATGCTTTACGGGTCCAATCTAAATTAAAACAATCAATTTTTAAAGTTCGTTACCAAAGGGTGACAATCAGAACCCTAATACTAAGACTCCACCGTCTGTTCGTCTGTCAGCGGGTTCTATCTCATAAAACGTAATAGGTAGAGAGTTGAAATTTTCACGGATTGTGTATATGTAATGCGACATACAATGAAAATATAATAATATTACAAAAGATGCTAGAACCATAAAATTTTCATTACTAATATCACCTCCATCTATTGGGTATCAATCTAATTTTTTCGATTTTTGAATACGTGAGGAGACACTATTATGACTTAATAGGATTTACAACATTTTGCCTGCCTTGTCTACAGTCTGTTTATACTGTACGGAACACCTCGCATTGCGAGTTCGACTCAAACTTGGCAATATTTACAGAAAATATGATCGTTCGATAAGGGTTGATACATATTCAGTTATACTAATGTATTATATACATTGAATAATCCCATAAGATTGCAAAAAATATCTAAGGGTTGTATTAGGACAAAGATTCACCTTTTTTCTCAAATAACACTGTTGTATAATAATATTAATAAAACTAATTTCTTACCCGATAAGTCAATGCCGAAAAATTATTTTTGATTAAAGAACTAATGGTCAGTAAGTAACCATTTCATAGTTATCTAAATAAAAGTATAACTGCTTCTAAAAAATAGTGAAAATGAGCGAAATTGCTCTTTAAACCAGAAAACGTACTATTTGAATTTGATTATGATTCTTGTTTTCTTTAATTTAGGAGTTATAGCTAAAGTAGATAATAAATTATATTTCTCATAAGTGCTCATTAAAAAAAACTTTTTTGTTATGAACAATTACTTAATGATGTTGAATTGAGTTTCCAATCATTAATGATATACGTATATAATTACTGGATGTCTTTGGTAATATTTGTACATTTCTGCTTTATACATTTTTTGACTAGCCAAAACCTAGAAATTGTTTAGTCTGTACACTGAGGCATAGGTTTTATTACCAAACATTATTATTAATGACTATATTGCTTCAGAGGCTATGGTAATTTAGATGTAGTATACGCAGTTTGCACTCTCTAGTAATAAAATATGACGATTTTTTATTAAAAAGAAAACATGATAAAAGATCCTTATTTGTTTTAAATACTAATATTATCACTAATTGTGGAAATGGGTATGATGTGGTCCTTTTTATTGTGATGCAGGGGGCATGGCGCGCGCTGCGTACTACGTTTCGTTCTCGAACGTTCCGGTGGCTTCAGCCTCCGCTGCGGACAGGGGTTCTGGAACTTTGTGAGGTCCCCGGCCGATGCGGACTTGTCGAAGACCTTCCTGTTCTTCGCGGCCGCCGGTGTCGACGGTTTACTCCGGTGTCAGTCGATCACGTGTTTTATTTTAACGTAGAGGATGCAGGAGAAAAGGAAGCCAAAGATCGGTATAACTGACATGCCAACGCCCACGGCCGCGAGTATGATCAGGTGCTCCCGTATGTGGCTCGTGAATGGCGCCACGCAGCCCTGGAAATGTTGCGAACTTATGAAGTGATTACCCTTATTTTCTTGCATCTCTTTCGCTCGCACACATTGCAGTTAAGGTTCATAAACTTTCTGTATCATGGTGTACCTATATATATAGTATTTGCGATTAAGAGAAACGGAAATTCGCTAAATGTTTTTTATTAACATTTGATATTACACAAACATTACTGTATCGCCCTAGTAAAAGTGCCTAAAGTCTTCCGGGATTATTGATACCCCATTTCAAGATCATACAGAAAAGTCGCTAGGGCATAGCAATCACATAGAGACAGCACCTTAAATGATTGGCTTATTAAAGCTGGAGACGTTGTTTTCTGTTATGTAGTTCCGGACTATAATAAACAGGACTAAGGTAACCCTGTCTGTCGTAAACGAGGTCCCGTAAGGGGAACGGCAAACATGAACTGGTTTCATGTTTACCGCAGCACAACGAGGGTGACGGGAGGGTGGAGTTTCCCTTCCTGGGATGTGCGTAAATTTATGCAGAGGGTCGCCGGTACGTTCCTTAGGTGATCTGGGGACCTTCCATGATGTACTGGAGGCGACCACCGAGTGGGTTTTAACGGGTGAAAATTCCACATAATCTCGACTTCTCTCTAGAAGTAGGGGTAAAAGACCTTACATTATAATAGATGTTGGACGGGTGGTCGCGCGCGCCGCAACGCGAGGTCACGCTCTTGCAGCAGGAGTCGGGCACGAGGAGGCGCGGGTCGTGTTCGTGCCAAGCGCTACGCCGCCAGTCCGTGTACTTGGTGGTGCCGCAGCATTTGAACTGGAGGATAGCAAATATATTATTTAGAAACTGTCAGTTTCTAAGAAGTTTAAGTTGTAGGCACACGTGTTAGTTCTTACAAAAGAAACTCCGGTTAATGCCTAACTCTCATATGGATTTCGTATGACGTATAAATACACATGTATGTACGTCCGTAGACTTCTTAGGACGTAATTTACGTCTTTTGTAGTGAAAGGGTTAAAGGTTCATCGACTTTCGCTGTTACCTCTGTCTGCATGAGGTCTACAGCATCCGTGACGACCACGTCGAGCGCATAGTTGGCGATGAAGGTGTTGTTAAGCTCCGCCTTGAGTTCGAACTCTACGGCCACCTCATAGTAGTATGCCAGCCCGCCGGCGCCCAGCTCCAGCAGGAACGTGAACAGCAGGAAGTACGTGTACTGGAACATAATAGATACAAATCGGTACTAATATGTGACGAATACAGGATATACGTTGTCCTCGATTACAGTTTAAGATTTAACGTTTTATATATAAATCGTTATTATCGCATTTATAAGTTATTTATTTTAATTTCAGATTTAAGCGATAGATCCAACACAAACGTCTTGAAGTTCCAATATCATAGAATTATATGATAAGTAATTATGTATTAAGTCTGCCGCTTTTTTGGAGTTTAAATATTTCCTTTTTTTAAATATAATTTACAAAATAAAAGAATAAAAAACACAAATATAACAATAATAAAAATGTCTTTTTTTTATTGGTATGAACATACGGTCATGACGGTAATTAAAAAAAAGGTGAAAAATGTCTGTGGAATGATCAAAACCTGTAACAATAAAAAAAATCCCTTAAATCTTTTACAAATAATTCCGCATCGAATGGTCATAGTCCCATGTTGATGCGTTTATTATTTTTGACTTGATTGCATTTTAAATGAAAATACTTTTCATCGAAACCAAGAATTTTTTTGGGTACATTTACCACAATACTTTTAAAAAGATTGTGTAAATTATTATTTAATATAAATCATCGTGTTACAAGAAAAAATGTGAACAATCTATAAAATAACATTTGAATTTAGAAGTAGAGAGTAAACAAATAACACCTTTCGAAGAAAAAAACCGCATATACTTTAATATGTAATGATAATGTGATGATTCACAAAACAAACCTTACAATAATACAACGCGCAAGGTGTTTATTGGGAGGCCTTGAATCGCAGAGTATACAAACGTTCATTGATTACGTTGTTTAATTTGTTATGAATGTATGAAATCTTTAACGATACGTCAGTTCTTGGCGTAGGAACTAATATGAAATAATGAAAATGAACATATATGTCAACTTGGTTTCTCGTAGTCTTTTCCCAATTTACTTTTTAAGCAGAATTTTTGCTTGAAAAAACGGACTTCCATCGGCATTGTAGTTCATAAACGACTAACAAAAATAAATCAAAATTAATTATTATATCTAACATAATGGGTAATAATATGTGTAATAAAGATCAAAGTAAAAATATGTAGGAGTTCACAGACTATAATAAATAAAAGAACAAACTATGAGCAGGTTTCAGAGCGTTCACTTTAGCCTTGCAGCATTTACGACTTACTAATCGGTGTCGTTTACCTTAAGGAGACTTATTGAAAAAGAAACTAGTTATTGTTTAAAAATAACTATACCAAGGCTTGGTCGTTGAAGTGATCAGTCTATGTTACTCTTTTCAGTCACTTGCTTAAATAATAAAATATAAGTATATAACTAGCCGATATACGCCCGTTTCACAGGACTTTATTTCTTATGATTTCAACATGAAATAATTATAAAATTTTTAGTCAAATATTTTGTTACAAGTAACCAACGAATAAAAAAAAATCGAAAGACTAATATTCAATGCCCGGTAAGAGAAATTTAAAGGAAAAGGGTCTATTGAATTATAAAAACACAAAAAACAGCATTAATTCATTCCATCTACAAATTATTCCACATCGAATATTTGATTCAAATAAGAAAGTATCATTCTTTCGTTCAGTGGTAATGTCTCGTTTGGCTAACTAAAACTTTCTTCTCTCGCATATCATTGTATAGGTGAAACAGAAAATATAAATTATAATAATATTGAGTGACACAGAAAATAATGGTTAATGTTACAGTAGCATTCCTCGTGCGACAGGGATAACATTATCTAAAAATAGATAGTGTAATAAGGATACTTTTCAGTACTCACGCAAAGTAAACTGGTTCTATTCTCTGTCTTGAGGCCGCAACATCCGAGGGCGCACAGGGGCACCCCCATGCCGCCTGCGATGACCAGGAGGTACGCAATGGCGGGGTACGTGGGTGTCGGCAGCAGAGGCACGAATCTGTGCCGGGTTGCAACCGTCCAAGCTCCGACTATCAAAACGCCTATACCTGCAAACTAAATGTAACCCTAACATTAGAAACCAAGAGAGAGATTTCATGCTTCCTAACATTCTGGTGTGAATTGGTTACAAAATTAATTCCGCTTTAGTGCAAATTTTTGTTAGAGAAGTATTCATATTTAAATATTTTTATGGTATTATGATAGAAATATGTGTGGCCGCGGCTGTGTTCCGAATGGAGATCTAGTGACTTCCGAAACGCTGAGGACGACCACCGAGGGGGTTTTAGTGGTAGAAAATTTAAAATAATCCTGACCAGAAGAATATCAAAAAAATAAACATATAAATTTGCCTAACCTAAAAAAAAGGAAAGGAAAATGTTTTACAAACTGCACCAAAATTTGTGGTCTTTTATTTTTATTTCGGTTTGGGAATTCCGAAAGTGCTTCACATAAATAATTTTCGGACATTTTTCATTTAATACAGCGAATTTCAGTCCGTTTTACTTCAGATAAATTAACGGTGGACAGCTAAGTTTGGTTTTCCCGAGCGTGGTGGAAACTGCAAATCTTTGAGTTGCGTGCAGTCGGCTGTTTTTATATAACATACTGTATGAATATATTAAAATATTTTAATACTCCGAAAAGATATTTGTTATTGTTGTTAGGAAAGTAATTTCGTTTTTTTTTTCGGGGAAATGAAAGACTTTTTTCGTATAATAAATAAAAATACTTTATTAAATTATATATTGGCCGTTCTGGTCCAACACTTTTTGCCATATTTCTGGTAGTACCAAATTTCACGCTCATAAAATTTTTGGTCTTTGTTGGCAAAAAACTGATCGAGGAGGTTTTTGACCTCCTCAATTGAGGTGAAGGTTTACCCGTCTATAAGTGTTTGCAGTGACTAGAACAAATAATAATCCGATGGTGCCAGGTCTGGACAATATGGTGGGTGTGGAATCGTATCCCATTCAAGCAGTAAAAGCTTTTGGCGAGTGACCAGACTTGTGTGAGGTCTCGCGTTGTCTTGGTAAAACATTACACCTTTCCTCTTGATTAGTTATGGCATTTTCTGTTGAAGTGCATCATTCAGTTCGTCTAGCTGATGACAGTAGACTTCCGAATTAATCGTTGTTATCCGGTAAAAGCTCAAAAAAAAAGATTGCTTTAAATTCCTACCGAATACACAGCATCACCTTTTTTTTTTTGGTGAATATCGACTTTGGAAATGGTTTGAGCCGGTTCATCTTTTTTGCTCTATGGTCTCTTGCGTTTGACGTTGTTGTATACAACCCATTTTTCGACCCCAGAGATGATGCGCTTCAAAAACGGATAATTTTTGTGTCGTTTGAGAAGTGAATGCGGCGACAATTTCTGTGAGAACATGGGGAACCCATTCATCGAGCTTCGAGGATAATTCCAGGCCTTTCTTGTGGTCTTAAACTGTTGAATTTGATAAATTTAACCTCAATCCGATCTAACGTGTTGTTATTCAAAGGTTCGCATCAAATAATGTCTTTATAGTATTTTTATCAGCTTCAACCGGCCTTCCCGAACGTGGTGCATCTTCGACCTAAAAATTGCCGGATTGAAATTTAGCGAACCAGTTCTGGCACTAGTGTACTGTCAACACACCTTCTCCATACACATCGGTCAATTTCTTTTTGGCTTTAACGACATTTTTACCCTTTCTGTAGTAAAACAGTAAGATATGTCGGAAATGCTGCTTATCGCTCTCCATATTTAAAAGGGCACCAACCAAAAACTACTGCGTAGAATTAATTACATTTTTCACACACTAGCTTTGCTATATGAGCTCTCAAAGCATATAATAATTATACGTGCAAAAAAATACAATTAAATCCTCTGTCAGGAAAAAACTAAATTACTTTCCGCAACAACCCAATATAATCAACACGCATCTATCGAAATGAATATCTGGAACATTTTTACACATAGTACTGCTGATCGTACGGTAGGTAACTAAGCACATGTCGTATGGGTGTTTTCAAAGACCGATGTACATACATATATATTTTTAAATAGTTAAATATATTTTAACAACTTCACACAGGAAAGAACGTAAATGTTTATCACGAGAATGTTTGTCCTGAGCGGGAAACTAACCCGTGACCCCTTTCTTTACACTATTTCATAAATGGAGTGAAGTTTATGTTATTGACATCATTTGAAATTTAATTAATTATTTTTTGATTTATATTATTGTCATTAGTTTTTGTTTTATATTACTTGTTATTTCTATATTCATTGATATTTCTATATATCCACATCCTATATGAATTTTCTACGATTTTTTTTGCGCATTTATTTGCTGTTGTATATGCCTAGCAGACGTGTGCCCGCTCGAATACTTGGATCGTTATATTGAGCAATTAGTGTTATCAGTAATACAAAGAGATTTTGTTGAAGCAGTCTTAAATATGGCGGCCGGGAGGAAACCTCCATAACAATATCACCGTGTTATCATAACAAATATGATATATGGCTAATGTGTGATTACAATTAATTAAAACTTTTTTGTTAAGATGAAAACTAACCTATAATGACTTAAATTTATTGGTTTAACATATGTCCGATTTCTACCAGCAGGGAAGACTTTACAGTGTTTCGGTTTATATTAACATTAATTGAAATTACTAATATAGCGAGAATATATTTTGATTGAAATTGACGAGTAATGTGATTTTTTTAACTAATGTGGGCAGACGAACTGCTAATGTGATGGTGAGTGAACACCTTAGCCCGTAGCTGCGGTGGTGACTTTCAAGAAAGCTTAACGAGAAAGGTTAGAGAAAAAAAACACGAAAAAGGTTGCGCTGGAAACAGCGCAAGATTGCCTAGCATCTCTTGTCGAATATGGTGGCTGGAAAAATATTCAGTAGTGTTTTTCAAAATATTGCGTAAACATTCTAACATGAGTCAGTGTTGCCTAGCACAAAATACTGCTGCTGCTGCTGGGCTGCTGGGTGCGGTGAAGTTTGCGCTGTTAGTCATTTTGACGACTATTACAGCTTCATGTCAACTGGCTCACGGATCCGGCGATCCGTGAGCTTTAACCGAGCACAAGATGCGCCTACTATCAGTTAAACATCTGTCTTACAATGCTTGTTTCAAAGCTCTACGATACAAAAAAGTTGTATAAAATAATATGTGGCTAATTCTTACCATGAATACAACGTTGAATATATGGAGCACGCACTTTAGGAAATTTACACTTAAACAGTCTGCGTCACGAGATTTACGCGGTTTCACTTTTTTCTTTTTCGATAATAGCGCACTGGAATCCTTTTTCTTCTGTTCGGCCATTGTAAGTCGCTTTTTATAGGGATTGTAGTTGTCAGCAGAAGTTGTAACTTATTTCATAACCTGTATGACCTGAAAAAAAAGTTAATCCATTATAAAGTGTTTGAAGACATACAAATTTTAATATATTTTAGATACTTACGTATACAATTGGAATTAAGAGATATATTTATCAATCAAAATTAGAAAACTAAAATGTAAATGATAGATTTGTGTCCAAATTGCATTTATTTTATAAGCTTTCTAATTGGTACTTAGAAAAAAATGGAATAATAAAGTACAACACTTATTTTAACATCATACATGGATAAGCCAAAAATAAACTCTAAACGGATATAATTAAAAAATTGTGTATAATTATTAAAAAATATAAGGCCAAGAAGACGCAGTAAATATATATACAAAGTAAAAACAATAGTGTGTACCATGATTATTTTACATTCAGTCCTTAATTTAATCACATTGAAAGTTCATTTTAATGTCCTATTAATCCTTTGGATTACTTATTAATAGTTACTAAACTGTAATACCAAACATTTTAAGCACACCAAGGATAACAATGGCATTTTGAAATTGAGATGAGTCTCTGAAGAGTTCAAATTATCAATTCCTTCATTAGAAATTATGGAAAATGTATTTTCTCTTCTCAGTATGCCAAAAATATTAATCATCATACTGTTGTAATGTATTTTCAAGTTTATCTACTACTTTTTTGTAAAAGTGAATTTGTTGTCTTAGAAACTTTTGCATTGTAGCTTTTAAGTCTACTGTTCTCTCCGATTTAAAGTGATTTATTTCGGCAAGTAAGGCATATGATATAACATCAGTCCGTCTCAAGACTTCATTCAGTTGTGCTATCTCCATTTTGTGTTCGGCAGTTAACCTCTCGCATTCTCTTTTCTTTTGTACTGCTCCCTTGTGGTTAGCTAAAACCTCTGGAAATCCGCCGACAATACCTTTGTATAAATGAAATTTATCACCGAGAGGTTCAAAATCATATTTAGGCTGCTCCTCATACATTCTTCCAATCTCAATGTAGGCACCACCAGTCATTTTTATGGCAGAGGTAAGTTTTGAAGTTGACACTATGGTCCCTTCATCTAAGCTCAGAGCATTACCAAGGTTGTAAAATGCTTCTCCAATTTTTTGGCAGTCACTTTTGTAAGGTCCTTGGAACCTCTTAGTTTGTGCAACGCACATATTGGAGACAGACTTAACAGAAGTGTCCATACTACCTATAAATGTGTGACATTGCTCTGTTATGTGGTCAACTTGTGATTGTAGTAAAGCTTTTTCAGGCACAACTAAAGATATACAATAATTAAGTCCTAGTAGATTATCCTTCTCAGCTTGTCTTTTACCAGCTTTCCAACGTTTTTCATCAGTGCAAGTGAGGAAATGCTGCCATACTTCACTTTTAGAGAGCACTGGATGTTTACACATCCAATCAACAAACTCCTGAAGTTGAACTCGTCTTCTTTCAATTAACTGTTCATCATACCGTCCAGAGATTTGTTTATCGGGTAATGGCGGAATTGGAATCAGTGAAAATTTTTCTTGAAGCCTCTCATGCAACCAATCAAAATGTTTGTACCGCCTAGAGACTTGAATATTATTAAATGATGGTGTTAGTTGATATGCAATAAAACTTTTGATCCCTTTAAATTTAGACTCCTTTTTTGGTGAAGCAACGGTCACTGAGTATGGTTGTGGTATGGGTGACCAGATATATCCATCTTCATCTTGAATAATATAGACTTTTTCATTGTCAGGTACTTCCACATTTAGTGTACCTAAGAGGTAACTCTCTCCGCTGACTTTTGATGAAGGAGCAAATTTATTCTTTCTGACTGTACCTACAGTAGATCCAAAATTTGATGCAGAATCATCTATGTGTTGATTGTAGTCATTGATAGGCATACCTGGAAGTGGTGCCAGAGGTTGTTGTTCATGTAGGCTGGTTTTATTTTGTTGTTGTGCCCCTGGTCCTATTTCTGAATATGTATCATCATCCCAGTCATCATCCCATCCATCATCATGTGATGTTGCACGTTGATAATTATTATCACCTGCACTGAGTTGTTGATCTCCCCAATCATCAGCTGCTTGGTCATACCTGGGTGCAGCTGGTGCAATTTTTGTAGGTCCGGACTCATTTGGTGCTAATATCCTTACATATGCTGCAGGAAATAGACCTGTTTCACCTTTTGCATTCTTCCCTTCCCACCACCCTTCACCAATTGCAGTGTTTATCAGCACTAATATTTCACCACAAGTTATTGACATTTCTGTAGTACCAGGCTCACCCGTGAAGTCATACAGTGCTTGAACATGGGATGTCATGGTGAGACCCTTTTACCTACAACAATTTTGAAAACATCATTAAATGTGTTTAGTTCACAGCTACTATAAATATTAAGGTGAGTGATATACATTGGTTATCTTATCTATCTTATCAAAAGGAGTATGTGCATAGCTTAATAAATAGCTTTGTCGATAATGGAATTACAACTATATACAGTAAAGCAACAAGTACATTTGAATTTAAAACATATTTTAACATATCAAGGAGCTGACACATATTCGTAATAGGTCCAATTAAGCACGGTGGTAATTGATGACGAATGTTAAACGACGAATATTGTTTCATAGCTTCCTAGCACTGTGGAAAGTGGGCTAATGGAGTTAGTTATCACGAATAAGAAGTCTTTGTGGTAACAATACAAGATCTTCAAACTATTACTGGAAAGACAAATGTATAAAATTAAAATACGCGTATTACATAGCATTAGTTACATATATAAGCATGAGAATGTAATGATTACGTAGTTTTTAAATCAGAAACAAAATAACTGAAGTAGTTCTTGTTTTGTAATGGAAATCAGCAATGTGTTTAAAAAACAATGCAGTATAATAAAATAATACACCAAAGTAATTACATTACATAATTGTAATTTAAAATGATATAATAAAAGACAAACACATAAAAGATCATTCTTTACTTACTTTTGTCCACACAAAACCAAATTTCAAGGCGGATACACTACTCGTACAGTCATCTGAATGACAGATTGATTCACAAGAATTTGTTTTCGTTGGGTTATCTGTTTTCGATTACGTGGCACAAAATTTTAAATTACAAGTTTTCTATTGGTTTTTAACAAAGAACTTTTGCTATAGCCAATTGCAAGTGCTGACGTTTAATCAATAACGAAACCGGTCCTTAGTATCTTAGTGTACAGCATACAAAATGTAATAAAACATTTCATAACATATCTCGGTAGATGGCGCTATTTTAACAATATCAATGCCGAATACATCATTTACCTTGAAGTGGTTCATTTACTATACAAAAGATGTCGCTTCATTATTTGTAGCGTATTTTAATATTTTTGTAATCAAATCCAAAAACCGGTACAAATGATTTTATAAGATTCATGGAAACATTGATTGAATTCAAAATATTAAAAATCAACACTACGTTAAAAAAATATTGATTTCACACTATGAGACTGAGTTTTTTCAGTTTCAATTAATTATCGTCTGTTTCTTTATTGAAAAAGTACTAAACAATTTAAATAGCTAATTCCGAAATTCAATAATATACAAATAGATTTTTCCAGTAATTTTAATTGTTATGTTATGACTAAGAGTATGTCATTCAATCATTAATGAATACTAATGTTTTACTTATCGCATACACTTACAAAAGTTGAATAAATTAATTTCTTAAAAATTAAAAATCAAAAATTTCTCATGAACTGTAGAAAGTACAAATTTTTGTGGGGATTTCTTTTTATTGTAGAGACTGCGGGCGGTGCTTAATAAAATTACTTACAATGAATTCCGATGCCACTTAAGAGAAAATTAAGAAGATTTCTTATTCTCATTTTGAATTTAAAAGTACCAAATTTGTTCCTTAAATGATGAAAAGGTTTAAGTATTAGTTTTTATTCACAACTACGGAAACTGTCGTTGCGACCTAAAATTGCATCGGTTGAAATTCATGGATCAATGTTTCCTGGTTTAATGCATATTTTTTGGTGAAAAATTATAAAGAGTATTTTTCTGTTATTTTAAAAACAACGTCGAAGTTTGTGTCATATTGGTAATTAAAAAACAAGAGCGTGTACCCATTAATTTTTCAGTAATCTTCTTTGGACCACTGTTAATCCTTGTCAATCCGGATTGGCCATAACAGAATCAAAAAATCAAAATGGGTACATCTTTAAGTACCACCTGAATTGCGCTATATAATAAATAACTTTAATATAATAATAATGTTTAGAAACTGTAGTGTGCAAATATTACTGTTCTTATTTGAGTGCGACGAGTATAATGATATCCCAGGTAAGAAACCTAATGTGCATGTTATTGTTTAGTTACGGGCGATTTACAATCACGTAAACGTGTTGAACGTCCGTAATAAAAAAATAAATGACAATATTTCATTCAAATCATATCAGAAGATAATGAAAATAAAAATTATGCTATCGTTTAATATCTTTCCTCTTTTCTGGTTTTTGGTTTTGGTTCTTTTTCCGTATATATGTTTAATTGGGAATACATATGAGAATATTTTTTTTTAAATACGCCTAAGTATGCGGCGGAAGGAACTTTGTTTTTGAACGCAGTGGGCATTGATTAATGACTGTAAAATGACTACGCATATTTGTATTGAAGGTTTTTGAGATGTCATGATTTTTTTTTGCTTCTTATTTATTTATGTATATTAATATAATAT
>DWQX01005219.1:0-13403 GCA_018245475.1 Pharmacophagus antenor
TATATATATATATATATATTGATATAGAATATTTGAGATTAGTAAACCATCATACTATACTATGTTCTAGATTTATATGATTTACATATTTTTAATTATTTCTAATATCTCATACCGATATTAAACATTAGATCAATATAACAAAATTTTGCGAATTACGTCAAACTGACTGATTATATCAGAATAGGACTAGCCATTCGATGTAGAATGAATTATTAAGTTGTATATTTCACGAAATCCGTAGAGAAATTATTCTAATAATATTAGTCCTTTTTTGTCTCTGGACACTAAATGATTTTGTAATTTAACGGTACACAAGAAGAAAGAACTGTTTAAAAGTTATTTATTTACTTATAACTCATTTTGTAAAATAAATAATGGTTATAATTTTAAATGTAAACAAAGCAATATGTATTGTAAAAATGACAGTATGATTATAGAGGCATTAATTCGTAATAAAAAAGCATTATAATTTTTACTGTAAATATTTTTCGTCAATTTCCCATCAACAAATATAAAGGTTAAGTTTTTTTTTTATTTCGATCTTGTTGATTATTCATTTATTAAACAATTATATTAAAAGTTATTTTTTATCTAAATAAAAGTAGACAAGCATAAATAGTTATAGCAGAAGTAATCCATTATTTAATACTACATGTTATAGAGTCTAATTACTCCTAACAGTTTCTAGTAGTTCTATAAATATTTTTCTCCATGTTTTTGTAATATAGCGCATGGGCGAAACGTACAAAGCATTTACAACGGGGCGTTTAATCAAAACAGTGGAATAAATTTCCCTTGACGCCTAGTGCACTTTATTAGCAACAATTTGAATACGCACAAAAGGCTTGGAGAACGGAACCGTTACTCATTCACTTTGTTATATAATGTACTCGAATATAATTTATTCAAATGCACTCGCATCCAGTTTACCAGGTGCTGGAATGAGCACGATGGAAATTTCTCTTTTGCGTACCTAAGTAAAATCACTGATTCAGCCATTGGACACGACATGTGTGGACGGTAAAATATGAAATTCAATTAATATTTATAAGTATTTATTATTTATTGATATAAATTATTAGTTATTTGTTTCTATTTATAATTAGTTATTTATTATTTAAATAAAAGTATTTAAATCTGCCTCATTGCTAAGCAGAATATGGAATAGCCGCAACAACATTCCGTGAATAGGCACGACAGCCCCTTGCTATGAAATTTGATTGTCCGGACTGATACATGTTTAAATAATAAGTATTAACATAGTTTTAATTTTTTTTCGTATTACTAACAAAGTGAATTAAACTTGTATTTTTGATTAATAATAAATAAATGTATTTTTTTGAAAAAAATTTAATCATTGTAATTAGTACGCCCATGTTTGCTGGACAGAATTTTATTTGAGTGTATCTTGTGTCATATTTTTGTTAACATTGTGTATTTGACAATTCATAGATTTGCAATTATAAATTATTATTATGCTTGAATTTTACCTATGAGCTTCGTACCGCCTAGAAGTCAATGACTGTCGTTATACCTTTTCAGTGAACTTGATTTGTTAAGTGGTGAATCATTCTTAAAATTACAGGATTTTCTCATTGTATTACGTACATAAAATCTTAAAATAAAAGTATTCAGATAGTGCCACGCCATTTGTTTAACTGGATAGAATATACTTAATCCCATGAGAATATTATATTTTTCTGAGAACAAAGTAACCCAATTTGAATACATAGATAGTCTTTTAATATTTTACTACTTTTGAAATAGTTCAGTATAAGGAGAATGCTTTTACCGACTTTCTGGCAGAAACACTTAATTTTTTCTGGAATGATAAGTACCATAAATATCATTTAATAAAATAAGTAACAAATGTGCCAAATTTCATGAAAATCTGTTCAGTAGTTTTTGCTTGGTTCGCGCTCAAAGAGACAGTAAGACGCAAAATCCAAAGAAAAATTGTTTCCGCTTCTATATCCTCAATAAAATGCATTTTAGTTATTAATTTCAAAATGACATTCAATCTACACATTCGGCTCCGTTACATTTTTATTATGTGTATAGATTAATAACATATTTAACGTTTAATATTTTAAATACTAAATATGTTATTAGCCTATTAACACATAATAAATATATGACAATATAATTAAAATCACAATTTCACTGTACTATA
Organism: Pharmacophagus antenor; assembly: GCA_018245475.1. Lineage (NCBI taxonomy): Eukaryota > Metazoa > Arthropoda > Insecta > Lepidoptera > Papilionidae > Pharmacophagus > Pharmacophagus antenor. The sequence continues at coordinate 2,177 of DWQX01005219.1, forward strand.
CTATAGGTTGATTAATTGTTTTATTACAATAATTAATCGAAAAGTGTCATAATAAAATTCTGTAGCTATTTTGGTATCGTAAGTTACATGTTTTTTTTTAATGTTCACTTAATCTGCACCGTCAATACGAACGAATTCACGTTACAACTTTAAATCGATACGTAAAATTGAGTGCAATTCAAGCTATGAGTAACAAGCGTTAAAAGCGTTCGCGAACAATAAAAAGTTACAACAAGCACCCCATAAAGATCGGTGTGAAGCAATTTACCGCAACCTGGTTCACACTCCCCGTAGCCGTAATAAAATGTAACCTAAGACACAGAGAACTACTAGCCAGCAAATTACTAAAGGATTCTTTAGTCGAGAGCTCAAGGTGCGGTGCAACTTCGCTCAACGGGCATTGTTTACTTAAAATAATATTACTTAATTAAGACACTTTTTTTATCAGTTATGTGCTAACACTTGGCCTCGATATAACTTGATGTTTAGTTACGATGAGGCCGTAGATGGTGAAATGTGTTCGCCAAGAATACTTCTGGTTCTCATATGTATGACTGGCGGAACACACTAATGCTGTTATGGCGGCATATTGACATTGTGGGTGATAGCTAGCAAGGATTTAAAAAACACTAGTAACCCAAACCGAGTTGAGTTTGGATGTTAGAAGGTTTCTACAGAACCCACCTGGCAAGCTGTTACCCTCAATGTCAACCTGCCACCATAACTGCGTTACTGTGTTCCACAAGTCATAGAGGTGAGAGCCAAAGTAATCTGGAGGTGCATAATACACTCATTGTAAACTATCATCACTTGAAATCTAGCTCAAATGCTAGCCCATTGTTGCTGTGAAAGAAATATAACAGCGTGTAACAAGTACATGAAGTGTACTTATTACACGCTGTATTTATTACCAAGTGCTATTCCATTTGTAATAAACTATCCCGAGGAGAGAATGAGTTTTCATCTAACCGAGTTTTTGTTTGTGCTGCAACTTGAATTATTACAGTGGTATTACAAGCAAATGAGATTCCGCGATACCATGCCGGATTTCAGTCCTCGTGCGAAAACTAATTTTACGAGCGAAAATTCAAGGTGAGCTCTTGTTTCAGTTAATTATTATTTCCTTATTAACTTTTCATCGCGTCACGGTGTATTGTTTTACTTATTATTATTATTTTTTTAAAAATACCCATTGTTATGGTTTCAAATGACATACTGGCGTTGTTATAGCTAGTTTAAAATATATTTATTTAATGTACAAGATAACGGTTACTAATATGAAAACGACAATCGCGATGAAATAAAATATTTAGTGTGATATTATGAATTATAAACTTTTTGATAAAATTATTATTATATATTTTGTTACGATTTCATTTCATTGGGACGTAGAAAAGCTAAATTTTATATTTTCCATCGCGTATCATTACATTATGTACCCAATATCGGAGTCGTTTACATTACAATGATAATCAATCGTATTTAAAGGTTATATATTATCATAGTAACGCCTACTAACAATTCAATCTCTAGTAGATTTATAGCAAATTGCTTTTCACCATTTTCAGGCGTTATTTTCTTTCGCATATGGGAAAATCTGTTTTCGCGGCGCCTTTTGTTCCAATATTTCTTTTTAATGACCCGAACGGTATGACAGGGGCTGTTTTTTCTTTTATTTTTACTGCGTTACATTTAAATAAGTTTGGAGATTCAGGTGTAAGAAAAAGAGTAATGATACCTTACCTGCATTTGTCTTTTGTGCCTAAAGGTAAATATTAATTTTATTGAATTCAACGACTTTTTTTGTGGGAATGAATTTGTTTTATTACACTTAACAGACTACCCCATGATAATTTCACCTGATGGTCTGTGTATATGTAGTTTACGATGGTATATGACACTTGGAAATCTTCAATTAATATTATGCTTCTAGTCATGAGTATATGTGATTTATAGCCAGTAATACTATCTCTGTAGACATCCTCAATGCGTTACGAGGATCCGAGGGATTTCCTACGGAACCACCGTCTACAGGGCCGGACCTTCAACGACTTTACAAGAATGTTTAAATTTACATTCAACAGTTGACAAAGTATTAATAGCCTATTACGTCTAAATATTTCCGAGCTTAATATAACCTTAACCGTATCTTTCTCAAATAATTGCAAAAGTTCGTAAACGGTCAGTTCCGCAGATGTTACGGAAACTTGTTGGCTCATAATGCTCTTTGAAACTGCAATATAATACAACGTAAGTTACAGATTGGCTTAAGTCTCGTAAATAAAAGAAAACGTAAGCCTTAAGTCAGAAAAACTTGTTAATAAATTTTGGGTGAGTTTGAAAATACAAATAGTTTATATTAAGGATGATACGTTTATTAACAGTAGATTTAAGTGATCCGTCATTTTGATTACTTATTGTTTGATACGAAGTTCTGGATAATAATATGCGTAGGTCTTTTTATTTTTTATACTGTTTCTAGCAATTTTTTTATCCTTTTTTTAGCAACACTAGAAAAATAAGAATATAGTGATGCACGAGACAAAATGTCTGTAAGTAGAGTGTTAATGTATACATAATATAAATCGCTTGAAGCACCGTGTCTGTATTTTGAATAGTTTTTAGGAATACTTTCTGTAATAATCTCTATAAAGACAGAAGCAACAAATCTGGGAAATCATGTCTGCCTGTTTGTATGTAGCCGTAATACAAAAACTAATGGACCACTAGACATAGAAGTCACGTAAATAGAAAGACAGTGGAAGGAATTCGGTAGAGTAGTAATACACAATTCATACATGAAGCATAGAGCGTTTAATTGCGATGGTGAAATAAATTTCCCCCGACACTGTTCGCAATTTATTAGCTTCAGTTTCGGTACGTGTGTTTGTGACTAAATAGTGTCGGGATTAACTGAGGCTACGTATTTAATTACAAAACAAACCGGCATAGCTTTAAATACCATCGTATAATCGTGTAGAATGTAGTAACGTTTATAGCCATTAGAATCTAGAATATAACTTTTTTATTTAATATTTAGATTAATCCTTATCTAGTAAATGTAACGTTTTTTGAGTCCATCGACTCGGAGAATTAAATTTTATTTAAATTTGGACTTCGTTTCTCCATCTAAACGTGTTAATTTAAGAAACCTACATGTCACATAGAACAGATCCTCCAAATTTCACGACTCGGGGTCAAACAATTTAAGCAGTGCGTTTATTTATAGATCAGTCAGTTGATCAATGATTGAGTCAGGACCTTTTTTTATAAGTATGAATAAAATTCTAAGGTTGTCTGGAAGGCTGCTTTCAGTAGTTAGATCGCCTTTTGCACTGTTAATGTATTCTTTTACTTCGGTTCATTTGTAATAGTTACTTTCTTTTTATTTTGTATTATGTGAATTTTATTTTGTTCTTGTTATGCGATAAACATTATCCTATCCTATTCTATTATTTGATTGGAATATCGGTCATCGCATCACTTTGTTTATGTTGTATTGCGAAACAGGGTGTTAAGTTTCTTTAATCATGTAATTTACCAACGATTATTGCTCAACTGCTTGTATTCAGTTGATGTTTATGCTGTTAGTCTTTTTACGACTTTTACATCTTCATCGGACGCAGGGTCTGCGGATCTGGCGATACGCAAGCTAACCAGTAACAATTGTCAGTTGAGTCATATTTATGGCTACAAACACAGAAGTGACATTGTAAGCTTAGATGCATTAGTGTCTTATACTGATTTCTACAATTAAATTATGGCACAATTATAAGTTAATACCTACGATCCCTGATTACATTATAATGCGTGGAAGTAATTAACGAAACAGATGTTGCATCAGAAAGAAAACAAAATTGTTTGAAGGTCATTATAATTACAAATGCAAAGAAATATATAACATATAACAAGCGATTTAAGAATTCAAATCACATTGAAGTGAGTATTTCTGATTCGCCTTTGTTTCTTACATTTTCAATGAAACTAACATAGGTCCACTTTGAAGAGCAATGTACAACAACCTTTTGAAACTAGAAATTCTAAATTGTTCAGGTTGGAATATTCACTTTATTATATAAAAGTTTCCTTCGGGAATGCAAATAACAAGGGGCCGTCTGTTCAGGGCTCATGCCCGAACATATTATTAAATGTCTGTAAAACTGTCAGACGGTATTAATGAAGCGGATTTGCATGAATTAAAATGCATAGTGTGCTTGATACGAAAGTGTACACTTGATATAATTTATTCGTAATATTATTTTCACAGAGAAGTGAGTTTCATATTCATATTTCCAGTGACAATTTTAAAATACCCGTTATCGGTAAAAAATTACTGTGAAACCGATTACTACTCGCTATGAATCAATTGAAAAGATTATTAATGTTTTTTTAAGTTTAAATAAGAATACAATATCTTTTAAATAAAATCATCAAAGACAGTTTCACCTTATAAAAGTTACGATGTCACATGACCATACACAAAACGCGCATACACATGACAAAATTATAACACTCTCTTTTTTAATTAAGGTTAAAAATAGCGCAATGGTATAAAAACGAAAATAGTATGTAAATTTTATTTTATGCTACAGTTACATATAATATATTTGTAGTGTAAGTCGTTTTTTCGTGTTGTTTGAATTGTGTGTAATAATTGTGTGTAAAAATTGTGTGTAAGATTCTCAAAAAACTTAAACTAACTTTTTAACGTTGATCGCGGCCATGTTTTAATTCTAAAATTTTAACGAACAAATATTAGTTACTAAACTTCTACTCCGCATAACTTTTAATTAGCCAAGTTACCGAATTATTAATTAGTGGGATTTGTATCATATTTGCTAGGCACAAATATAATTTAAGTATCGTACAGAAAAGTTTACAATAAGGTCAATAAAGATAAAAAGGTCCTCATGCATTGACCCACGCATGACCTTTTACAACGAGGTTCGATTTTGATAATTGGTTTTTTTCTATTAAATTTGTTATAAAATTGTATAAAATGCATTTCTAGAGATGGGAGCAGCGAATGAATAATTTTGCTTTTGTTAATTTCAGTTGAACTTTTTTATTTACTCAATTTACCATTAATTTGCCGGTTTATAGGTAAATGTTTTTTCAGTAATTATTAATAGTATTTATTTACTTATTGGTATTATTGTATTAGACAATTAACGTATCCAGCAATCTAACTAAAGTGGAAAATTGTTTATGAAATAATGTTCCATTTAAAATGAAAACATTATTTAATAATTACACTAGGATTGTAGTAAATTTATATAAGTTTTAAAGTTACATAAGAAAATAAATCGCGAAATAAAAAAGTTTTATTAGAAAAAAAAATCTTTGTTGATATTTCCTTTAACTTTTTTGTATTTTAATAAAAAGGGGTTATTTTTATTACACGACAATAGAAAATATTTGTACGATAAGTACGAATGGAATAAAAATATTTTTACAAATCTGTAATAATAAAACTACTCGATGAAATGTGAATAGGGTTGGATCTAGATCCATTTGGTCATAATACTTGACCCTTTTTTTAGGGTTGAGCCTTTTTCGACTTAACACAGTTACGCTTAAACCCAAATTTTTCCCAGTCGTGTTCCGTAAGTCGATAGGATGTGAAGATGAAAGCAATGGTTTTATCAAAAACATTTTACCAACTTTTTTTTTACATTTTGTTACGATATTGTTGTTATATTTTTTTTCTGTGCGGGATATTAAATTAAAAAAATATCTTATACAGTGCTCGTATAATATAGCCCCTTGCTTATGGTAAAATTCTCTTTTGACTGCCACGATAGCAAAATATGCAATAGACTCAATTTTATTCGATGATCACAATGGGGGTAAAGATGTGTCAAAACTTAGTCGTCCAAAATACTACAATTCTAACAGGTATGTCTCTCGATATACCAACAATCATATCTGTTAGAAAAATCCAACAATATTTATGTATTCGAATAAAAAAGCATCTTACTTCATTCCTCACAGTTACTGTGGTTCCAATTATTTGGCATCATTAAGAATTCTTTTATCAACAAAAAAGGTTTTTAGATGATAAAATAGAGTAAAACCCTATGGTACTTTGAATTAATATTATTTAGAAAGACACGTCATTACAAGGTTGCTTTGTTAAACAAATGAATGTGAGACCACTAAGATAATTGAAACGGGCGAAACTTTTGGCGGAAACAGCTGCAAGGGACAGTACCTTAGTGTGGTCGGAAGCCGGACGATATATTTTAATCTTACGTTGGTTTTTGGTACGCTCCGGTGGGTACCTAATGTTTGAAAAACATTGAAAAATATACATGAATGTAACGCAGTAAAATTTCTCACACATAAAACTTGACATGTCAAGTAAAATTTTATTTTGAAATTTAAATTACCTTTTACAGCAAGTTGGTAATTAAATTCATTAAGGAATGGGGTAGGTTGTTGATTCCTGAGTGTTTCTTGGTTAAAATTGGGATTTTCCCTATTAGTCATAAGAAAATTTAACAATAAATCATTCTTTGTCTTTATTTTATGTTATTACATCGAAAATATTTTTTTTATGTTATTCCATATTTCTTGATAGCTGTTTACGTGACGGAGTTATACCAAAACAATAACTTTATTAAACTGCTGTGATAGTTTAATACTTAGTAAAAGTAACATTTTTAAATTTAAAATACCATCCATAAATTATAGAAAAGACTCATAAACAGTCAATGGTCAAAATTAATTCCGATTTAGACATTTGAGGGCTATGATGTAATAGAAAAATACACGGATACGTGAAACTTACAACCAACTTTTCGGGCGTTGGAATGCGTTTGGAAATTGCGGGCAGCCGTTTGTGTTCAAAAACTTGAAACGTTCCGAGAGTTATTTATGTGAGCAGGCGTGTGGTTTTGATGTGGAGTTTCGTTGAAAAGCGACGTTGATAACACGGAGAGACGGCGTCATTGTTCATTGCGTTCGAACAATGCGGTTCGCTTGGCGAGTGACAGGGGGACACGGTCCGATGCTCTGTGGAGATATGTTCCTTTGAACTTCGCGCGTTGGGATTAAACTTGAATATTAAACAGGCGATGTCTAACTTCGAGACTACGTAGTTTTAGATTTAGTCTTTAGTTTCGAATTGAAGTAGTAGGTAATAAAATATTTTGTGGTACACTGAACTGTCTCCCTTGTGAGCCATGCTTGCTATGTGTGGCATGGAGATCTCTGTTTACACATCGATGGTTACGTGGAGATCAGTGTTACCTTTTGGACTGTTTTTTTTTGTGGAATGTAGTGCAATAAAAAATATTATTAGTTCAAATAGAGATAAGGTTCTATCGAATCCGCATGCTAGTTACAGCCCTTAATGTCAATTTGCCGCCAAAACAGCATTGCTGTGTTCAGGCAGAACAGATATGAGAATGAGCGTGTCAAAGCTTGTTTCATTGTCCTTAAATATCATGTAGAAAATTTAATTTTATGGATTAAATCGCGTTTATTTAAACAATTACATCCCTAAGCTTAGAGTGCCTCGCAACACTTATGGTAATTTGAGGACTGATGTCACATGGTCTGATATGTCACGGAGTACCTTTAGCATTTAATAATTATCTATATATATTAAATTCAAAGTCCTGATTAATTGACTAACTGACCTATATATAACCTAAACCGCTGATTCTGGTGTCATGACATTTAGTATGTTGTTTGTGATGTGCAGATATCCACTCAAAGGCAAGCGCTTTTAAGAATTCCATCCCTACGGAGGGAAAAATTGGTTCAAATTTTAATTGGTGTTTAATTCCGAATCCATAGATTCGAAACTTAGTACATATATTGAACGGGGCTTTATCTTAAGAAGCGGGAACATGAAGGATATTTTCACATATAATGTTATTAATAATTTTAATTGAATCAAAATGTTTGATCAAAAAAAAAGTGCAGATCTGTATTGGCATTGCTTTGAAGGTCGGTGTTAGCACGGCATGGCGACTGTACTCTGAAAATTTATGTCATATAACCTAGCCCATAACCCGCTGACCCCTTTTACGATTTCAGTCCGTACAGTAAGTTGTAGCGTTTACAGTTTTCACGATATTTCGAAAGTTTTATATTTTTTTTATGATTTTGGAATGCAGTCACTTAATGTGTACGTATATTTACAATGTTAATGTATCTATAGCTTTTATTCAGACATTTTAAACGTTATTACAAAACAAATCTTAATAATTTCGATGTCCGTTGTTTTTCGGCAAAGGTCTCTTTCAAAGTTTACCTCCGACTAGTCAAGGGTGTTTGAGTGATTTTGGCCAGCTATAATAACAATTTAACAATTTTGTGTTTCATTATTTTTTTTATTTACCAAATTATCCATGTATGATTGGAAATAATAATTAATCTATAAAAATACTCATAGTAAATTAATTATGAATAACCCTTTAGCAATCATCATTGATGAAAAAAATTAATCCTTGTTTTCTTTTATAATTTTTCCTGAATGTTTTGTTAATTAGATTTCTTTAATAATGTGATTAAATTTATTAAATTATGCATAAATAAATGTGTAGTAATTTTGGTACATGTTAGGCAATACTTGTTTATAAATTTGAGCGTATGACTTGCGCCTGGTGAATATGGTGAAACCCTTTCCATTTATTGCTGAGAAAGGACAGTAATTTATGTATTATGCCTTAGATTTTATTGCACGAGGGGAAAAGATTTTTTTTATTATTTTATATAATTTTCTATTTCGATTTCATGCAGTTGATTAAACACAGACTTTCTATATAATACAAATGAATGTTTTTTTATCGCACAGCAGGACACATGATAAATAGAAAGTAAACAAAAAACATTGAATTGTGTCATGTCATGTCATTTAATCTCAAAAGAAATATTGATATTTCACTCATACAGATATGAAGTAATATTAAAAATAAACACATTCGAGCATATAAAAGATAACGTTCATTAGATTTGTTTTTTGTACTTATTGAATATATGATGTATTAACTTATTTTTTAAAATGTTTATAGTTTTAGTATTTTTACTTTCCTACATTTAGGGTGATTTTACGATTTTAGACCTTTGAGGTAATCTATATATATATAAGCTATGAGATAATCTATATATATAAAATTCAAAGTCCTGATTGATTGTTTAACTAAATATCAACGTACAGCCGCAAATACCATAACCCTAGAGACTAGCAATTTGGTGGGAGTGTTCTACGAGAGATGTAGGTATCAACTAAGCGAAGAGGTTTTTGAAATTCCATTTCTATGGGGTGAAAAGGGGGGTTTAAATTTCAATGTCACTTTATTATCTTTGTCGATGGACTTAAAATTGATGGATATTCTGGACGTGAGTTAATATTAATATTAAAAAAATTACTACACTCAGAGAAGCGAGCGTGTGATGACTAGTTTTAAATAAATACTGAAACTTATGTGAACATTCACTGACACATTCACACATACGAAAACATTTCTTTTCCGTTGAAACTTTATGTGGAAATTCAGTACGGGATTCCTAACAAAAGGAAATAATCGAATTTAGACAGATAGGCAGTCATTATCGTTCGTGTTGGAGACGAGCATTTTCACACCGCTATTTTTTGGCAAATAGGCTCTATAAGTCTATTTCTACAATCGCCTCATATATCTATTTGATAAGACATTAGTTCATTCTTACACAGGCCAAATACTGCCACCGAAAATATTCTTAGGTATTTTATATTGACGTATTACAATGAATCATTACGGAGATTTCTTATGAAAATGGTTAATATATGACCTCAATCTTATATGATTTAAGTGACGCGTGCTCTCTCAGAACACTTTGATTCTTAAACAATGACAGCTGGAACACAGAAATGCAGTTATGACGGCAGATTGTCAGTGTGAGGGTATAGGTAGTTAGGCAGTTGAACCGATCGACATTCGAAAACTATTTGCTAAAAAACTATTACTTTCTTGTTAATAAATACTCATCACCCTTAATATTATATAAACCATGGTTTATGGTTTTATACAAATGAAATATACAATGGAATATGTAAAAAATACAATGGAAAAATTAATACCCTTTCATTTTTCCATTGCATTTTAATCTTTTTACAGCAACTAAATAGCAAGATATTATTATTTATTAACACTATTTGATCACTAATTTTTGTATAAATTTCATTAAATTATAATCTTTTTAATATAAATACATAACTTATAAAAATATTCATTTTTAGTTTTAACAATTAATATTCCGTTCTTTATTAGTAAATAAACACAAAAACTTCTACTTGATTTAAAAAAAAATGATTAATATGTAATATTAAGAAATATAAATATTGCCAAAGAATTTATTATGTTATCTCCTTACCGCAATATATTCTGAACTGACAACTAGCTTGGGAAAAACAGGTCAATGTATTATGCAGTAGGTGATGTCTACTTTCGTTAAACTCGTTGCCAAATGTGATTTTTATAATAAAATGTTCTTGGAAATATTACATTTTCGATTTCAGTTTATCTTTAAATTAACATTTAGTGTGAAATTATATGAACGAAATTATAAATTCAATTATATTTTTCTACATTAAAGATTTGTAGGGACAACGAATACTGAAGTAATATATTTGTAAGATATAAATGTAATTTCATGGGAATAATAAAAGATTGTCGGCCATTGATGACTGGAATGGTTGGCTCCTAATTCTACTCGAAAGTTTTCGCACACTACAATCTTGTACTAGTTACTTCATGACTTTTCAACATTTATTAATAATTTCAAAGATTCTTGGCACTTTAACGATAAGTTTATATTAGTTTAGTTTTTATTGACACAATACAAGAAGGCGGTTGTAAATTTAATGCGTCTTTATATGTTTCTTTTTAATGTGACTATGCATAACGTTTCATTGAACTACCATAATTTTAAAGAGTAGACCTTCTAGTCAAAGACAGTATTAGTATTAGTAAGTAAAGTAGTAGTAGATTTTGTTTGTGTCTTTATTTCTGGTTAATTTTAATGCAACTTTGACTATTTTTTTTAATTATATCCTAAAGTTCATCCACTAAAGGTTCAAAATAATTTCGACAACCATAAGGATGCGGAAATGAATATTTAATTTCTATTCTCTGTGTGTATGTGTTTTCTTTTTGTTTCAATTTATTGGCATATTCTCTTTATATGTAAAGTAATTTGTAATTATACAAATAATATATATATAACATATATA
>DWQX01005220.1:0-13402 GCA_018245475.1 Pharmacophagus antenor
TATATATTTATTTATAAATATTGCAATACAATATATCAATTATACATTATATTATAGTTTTATTTTATTACAATATATTATAGGTTATGTTTGAAAATAAAATACAGACCAAAATAATTGTTATCCAACAAAATCAATTAAACATTTAAATTGTTGTATAAGTAACCGTTTATTCTTTAATAGTGGAATTTAATCTATGAGAAATAAAATATTATTTATTTTTAAAAGTGTCACATTAAGTAAATTCAAAATGTATTTCGTTGATTTCTTCTAACTGACATAAATCGATGGTAGTTATAATTTGTTTATGATAATCAAAATTGTTCAATTCTTCGTCGAGCCCATAAATGTTTATTTCTACAATTTTACTAGCCCATGTAGCTGATCTCGAATCACAAAAAGCTTCATATCCTTGCCCTGTAGTGGTTATGTAAAGGTTTGCAGCGTCTGCTTGAATGTTGATCGTCATATTTGATGACATAAAGAGATGGCCGGATGCTTCGCATTCTGTGATGTTTTTAGTTTCGTTTTTACAATCTAATGCCACAATAAGGGCGAAATTTGATTGTCGTCGTGTTTGTTCCGCTGTTAATTTGACATCCTGAAAATGCAGAAGTTATAAAAACAAATTAGATATAAGGTACTCCGTGAATTGTGGTTTAGCGAGTTATCAAAATGAATTAGAACTTATTAGAGAATATTTTTCTTTTGTGTATTTCAATTAAAGATACAAGTTTTTCTTAATGGAAAAATAAGAATAAATACAAACTTGCCTTTTGAAGGATCAAAATCGACCCTCCGCGGATCAATGTTAAGAAATCGGCGTCTGTAGTGGTCATTGTTACAGCTTCGCCTATAGACGCATTTAATTTTAATCCACTCCATAGCTCGTACCAAATACCGGGTGGCATCCAAATATGTACGTGAGTTTGACTAGGTTGTAAATTTGGAATTATCAATAAATATTCTCCAACATTAAACTGAGTATTTACATCTTTCAACTGCGGTATACTGGGGTACTGATAAAACATGGGTCGCAATAATGGTCCTTCTTGTAGACTGGTATAAAAGTACCCTAAAAAACTGAGTCTTTGGTTAAGAGCATTGTTTATGTATCTTCTATAAGTTCCTTCAAATTGAATTGGATGTCTTGGTACTGTTTTTGAGTGAATTGTTAGTATAGGGAAAAACGTTGCCGCCATATACCATTTTAAGCATAACAGACTATGTCTCTCTATTTCAAAGTCCATAGAATCACCACATACCGGTGTAGACCAGAACCAATGTCCGGAAACACCGCCTAACGCCATAGCTATTAATTCCTTGTGAAAACTCGACCAAGACGTATCCACGTTCTGTCTGTTTATTACAATTTCACCGTTCATCCATTGACTAGTCGACCATTTAGGTAAAACTTTATCAAATATTGTCTGTGTAGCATTAATGAAAGTGTTTCCATACGAATTATGTTTAAAAAGATGTTTACCACCATCGTTGGGAAGGGACAGATTCCACTGTGGCGTATGGTCGAATGCATTTTCAAAGTTCTGAAAAGAAATAGGGACGGCCAAGATTTTAGTATTATGTATTATGATATTATTATTATAATAATATTATGACAGTTTCTGACATCAACAATAACGTTTTTGATTTCATATTAATGGATTTAATTTTATTAAAAAAAACTTACGTCGTTAAAATAAGGTAGAAACAGATAAGTTTCATTATGCAGTTTTTGCGTTTCATCCAACGGCCAGTTATTTTCTAAAACTAAACCATCGACATCAGTAGTATATACCCATAATTTTTTTATTAATTCCGTCGACAATGAATCATAGTGAAGGTAAACTACAGTATCATTCGCTACAGATCCTTCATATATTTCCAACGTTTTTGAATCTCGTAACAAATATCTTTCATAATTTGATATAATTGGTGTGCAATTGTCAAGAGTTCTATTATTTCCTTCTGTTTCTTCTTCTATAGTTTTATTAAATTCATGTCGGATCTAAAATTTCATAACGTAATGTTAATTATTTAACTATAGACGCTTTGGAGAAAAAAATTTAATAAGAATCAAAAACTTCATAAAAAGTACCTTGGTTAAAGAGCGCTATTTATTAAAGCAGATTATAATGTTTAGATCATTTTTATTATTTACTCTTAATTCTCCTATATTAAGACGTAAATAGTACTTACATAAGGCGATACGTGCGGTACAAAACGTTTATTAGCTCGTCTAATTAATCTTAGGCCCCTGTTAATCAAATCAGTTTCTGCCGGGTCGCAGTGATCATATTTGAATACTATAGGTATTGGTCCGCATTGGCTCTCAAAAGGAAGACGTTGTCGTGAAGCTTTGTTCATGAAATCATTAAATTCAGTAAACGTATTCTCTAAAGTTTCAGGTAGTATACTGGAATATTAAAATATTTTAGATAAATTTAGGCTTTCCTTATAGAATTCAATGAATTCATTATTGGATTTGAAAAAATAATGGTAGAGCTTCAAGTTTATAAAATAAAGATGTTCACTTAAAAGAAAATAGTAAGAAACGGGGTTCCAGCATTAGTTTCTACTATTTTCGTTTGTGTAGTTACATATTCATACGGGGACAAACACATCAAGAATAAAGAATTAGAATATATAAAGATAAATATAAAATAACATTATTAGCACAGAACTGGAAAATGATACATTGTCATGTAGTTCTTCTCCAATTTTTGCATCTTGCTTGAATGCCAAAACGATAAATGTATAATGTAGAGTTTCAAGCATTTTTAATGTAATTCACTATACTCGTAAATTATGTGCATGTTTACCTGCAAATATGAGCTCCGAACATCCAATACTCGAAGTCTTTAAAAGATCCAATGTAATTCATGACTTCTTTCATTACATGCTCCGGTTTTGGCCCAGTAAATAAATGAAATTTTAAACCAAAATTTGTTATACTACGTACCACAATCTGATTTTCGCCATGAATTGAAACTTCCGTTGGAGCGATACAATCTATTAGTACACCATGATAAGATTCATTTATTTTACCAAATATTAACGGGACCGAGCTTATACCACGATCGTGATTATAAATTACTTTAACTGAGCCTGCTTCCAAAGGTATCTCGCCCAAGCCATACATAGATTCATTTGTTATTTTAAACGCAATCTCCCAAATATTTTCGGAGGCTATTAGTGGACCTCTTACAGTATTAAAAATATTACCATACGCTGAATTTACAGCAATATTCATTTCTGGCGATGATATGTCGTAAGTATAATCCTTGTTGTCAATTCTTTTCCCCAGAAAAGTTGTAAATTGTGAATTGTAGAAATTGATAGATAAGTGTGTCCTTGTTAATTCGTCTATAGATACTTTAAGGAAGGCCATACTGTTTTGGGTGGAGTATGGTACAGTTGAAATTCTTGGTTGCAGTGTAACATTCTCAGACCATTCGCGATCAAGAATATAAGAGAATCGAGAAGGTAGCCTGTGGAAACAGAAGTTGTTATCGGGGTCGTAACAACACTGCGGGTGGCAGTCTTTCGCGTTCATTGTTCCAACGCCGCATGGTAGGCGTACGTCTCTCCGTAATAGACAGGATCCAGTTGAATATCCATCAGCTGGCGGTGGGTCGACGCTTGGAAAAAACCAAAATTGGTATATCAAAAGCGGTGCTGCAATTGATGTTATCAGTATAGCGAATAGGACCTTTAGTGGTCTATTTAAGAGGAGTTGATCGTACCACGTTGCATCTGTAAATCAAAGAGGAAAATTAGAAGATATTTATTGGAAACATCTTTTAATTCTCTTTTTGCTGGAGAACATTTGAGTATGTTGTACGATGCACATATTTTGTCATTTAGGAAGTGTGATTGTTTAAATTGCTCCGATTTGTGGCACGGTAAGGCTAATAAAATTAATCAGGTAACGAGACAATTTGCGTCTCAGTAAATGTGTGTTAATACGACTATCTCTTTCTACCATGTCGACTCTACTGCTATGTCCTTAAGTATCATAATAATAATAATACTATATCCTATATCCCTATATTCAAGTCCTTACTTACTACGATACTCTACATACCTTCATGTAGAGTTGAACGAAATGAATAAATAAATGTGTATGAATACATGTATATCTTAAGAAATACTTACATCGGATATTTTCGTATCCATAGTTTAATTCGTTTTCAAGTTTCCTTTCATTGAGGTCTTGACCGATGTTTTCTGCACGAGGTATCATTGTATCTGGACATCGATGCTTTGACAAGCTTAAAATTAGGGAAACAGTTCAACAGAAATTGATCCTAATAACTGACCCGATTCTGAGTCCACTCATATAGTGGAGTTGGAATGGTGTTAGGGTCTTCGAAACCTCATAGCTAACATCCTTTTAATGTGAATTATTTTTAGTGTTATTGCTTTTAGACATACTCTACAAAACATAGTATATTGAATAAGCACCCTTTATCATGTTCAATTTTCTTGTCACATAACATCGTGTGAAATCGAGGTCTAATGTTAGATTGTCGTTAAAAATACAATAAATTGTTCGAGATATACGTGTTATGATGTACTTTCAATACACAAGAGTTATCATAATAAATAATTTTTCATAACACGAACAGCACTTTATTACAGTTGATGATATTTTAAGCAATAAAATAACAGAGCCGATTGTCGTCTTGATTTCCACAACTCCTTTGTTTAAGAAAATAAAATTGTACCAACCTCGTATTATCTTGATAACTCTTGTATTCTTATATATTATTTTGCAATATTACTTTGTCGTATCGCTTGAACACTCACTAAATCAATTGTAAACGTATAAATTGTACAGAATATAAATTTCTATGAAAACAAAAGTGAAACACCGTCACGCTCTTCGTGGATTTTATCTGTTGAATATTTTTAATTGGTTGATAGGTATCAACGATTAGATTGCGGCGCATCGATTTTAATTGTAGTCGACAACATTGTCCGATGTAAGATAATTGACTTTAAATAGCTTTGTGTGGACATGTAGCGATAATGAACTGGAGACGTCAGAATTGTGATGCCCCTGACGAGGATCTCTCCCGGTTTGCATTAAGCAGATCAAACTCAAATTTATACTCAAAATTAGTTATATTCGAGTGGATTTTAACAATCGGTCTTAATAGTTAGTCTTACATTATTATAATCTCTTCGCAACTTTCTCCAAAAACGAGTTCTAGAACTTTTATGGGATCGTACTCACAATTTCAGAAAAATATCAATTGTATTGTATAAAGAGAGAAATTCATTTCCAAACATTATCATGGTTTGAATTGTTATGTTTACAATAACACTCTTTTTGTTTGTTCAAAATTGATTTTATTTCATATTTAATAAATAAATAAAAAATAAAATTTAAATAATACAACACAATAAATAAAAAATCGTGTTATCAGAGAGAATATCGAGGTTCTGTGGTCAGATTTTCCACTCGCGCGTAAGTTTTAAAAAAATACGCGCAAATTTTATTCTCATAAATGTATGTTAAAAATCGCTGAAACATCCAGAACGGGATATGAAAAGGAAAACTATTTTATTTTAAATAAAAAATAAAACAAAGATTAAATATATGTATATCTATTATTCATGTTATATAATTAAACAAAAAGCATCCAACAAGAGGAAAATTTATTATTTTTATAAAATCGACCCTTATTATTTACATACAATATTAGGATTACTTAATTAAATAAAAGAAAATGACTAGAATAACTGTATTATGGGTAAAAATCACAATATACCATAAATTTAGAAAGAATATTAATAACGTTAGTTTTGAGATTGATTAATATATTTTGTTATTAACTTCGTCGTTCGGATTTTTATTAAATATGGGTACAACAAGAAAATTGAACTCGCAGTTAGATAATTATACAACAGATTATTAAAAATGTTACAATAATTGCTTCCATATTTATTATCGCAGTAATCTAGTCAGCATCTCATCATAACTGCACGAATTCACAGCACGTGCCTTTAAATTCAACTAATTTTGTAATTATTTTATCGTACATAAACATTCGCACATTATTTTTAACATTTAAAGCAAAAAAAAAACACACTTAAAGGGTCCCTTGTTTTCCGATTATGCTAAATTATTCATAACCTAACCTATTTTGTAACTGATTTTTCTGCACCTTTATCATAGCGTAAGCTAATGCGAAGAAATATAAAGGAACGATCAACATTATTATCTTTTCCTCAAGAATTTCTACGCATGCTATGGCACTCTTATAATAAAAAAAAAAAATTGTTTATAAAAAAGCTTCATGTTTTCGATTCACATTAAATTTGGTTCAATCAAACAACTATAATTAAAAATTTTGTGATGCACTTGCAATAGTTTTCATGTTTTATATAATTTATCTAATCAAAATATTTGTGCGCTCATATTTTAATATAATGTAATTTTTGAAACTCCTTGATTATTTTATGCATTTCACATATTTTACTATCTGCTTCTTTACTCTTTGTACGAGTTTAAAAGGTGAATCCTGTGCTCTTCGGAGCGTGATTTTTTTTAATTAATTGGGCATAGGCGAAACGGATCTTCTTGCTTGTAGCGCTTTATTATTGCAATAAGTTCTAATGTCTTCTATTGGTTGCATTAAAAAAACTGGTACATCGTCGTCGCGTTTCTGGAAAAAAAATATGTATTATGAGTTCTGTTTCCATGATGGTAGGGTATTTTCGAACTTGTTTGGCTCGCTACCATCCTCAATGTCAATCTGCCTTTATAACAGCATTACTGTGTTCCGGCAGTCATACATATGAAAGTATTTTGGGTGAGCGCGCTCCATGATACGGTCTCATTAGCACTTAACATCATGGGTCAATTGCGGTTAAGTGTTAGCCGATAGAAAATGTATATTTTTCTTAAAAACTTTTCGTTCATTAGAATTTTTATCGATATTCGTATAACTTACGATTTAATTCAGATGATAGTTCTCTTACAAATAATATCAGGAGTGAGAGGTATATTTAATAAAAAATAAATAATGAAATGGTTAATTAGTGTCATTAAATAAAAAACAGCATCAGACTATACTATCTTCTGGCATGTAATCGTCACAATTTAGTCAAAATTATATGAGACATTTCATACCTGGAAGAGAACTTCTCCCTCAAAGAACGTCAACTGATGTTTCCTTGTTCGCAACAATATGCCGACAAGCTTGTCTGAAATAACCGTATATATCTGGAAATAAAAACAAACTAATTTATTTAGCCAAATCTGCATTTTATTTACATGGATAAACTAATTTACTGGCAAACGAGGTGTTGAATTAAAAATCAGCAGCGATACAAAGCCATGCATCGCTAGCACAGCAGTTCAGACCTACCCTGGAAAATAACCTTTCGGTTTCAGACAGTTTGAGGCCACAAATTCCATAAGACAGGTTTAGCAAATTGATTAATCTTTTTTTTATTATTAGCATTAGATCGTGTGTATTTTATTTCACGAGAAAAAAAAAGATATTTTAATTGACTATGGTAGGTGCACTAAAATGTTATACTCAAATAATTTTTTGTATATTCTATTTGGGCGATAGAAAAAAATTATTATTGACGTTTATGCCGGCGGCTGTTCATCTTGTCGCCGAAGATGTATCATAACTATATGTTTACAGGCGCAAAACTAATTTCGAAGTTGTTTTGATATGTTCAGTTAAAAAAATATATTGCATTAACGGAACGCATATAAATAATGTTGGGCGCCATCGCGATACAAAAAGTAAATATTTCCACGATCCGAAGGTCAAACGATTTCAAAATTTTGTTCATAAATAAACGCGTATCAAAATATGAAACATTTGCTTGCGAGAAGTGCTGCGATTTTAGGATATTAAAGATTTATACGTGATAATATTTATTCAAAGTGTTCTGTTTTGTGTGTTCAATGAAATAATACTATGAGAAATAAAATAATGGTCGATATTTTGTTACGATATAAAATAAAAAAAACATTTTTAAGAGGGTTTTCTTAATAATGATTAAAGTTGTAAGTAAGAAAGACTTTCCATTTAGAAATAGAATACCATATTAATAATCTTTAATATTTATAACTTTAAATAAAATGCAGATAAAAATGAGAAAATATTATTAACACGTTCCATGCCGTATTATGATACACGTTAAGTTAGTTAAGTAAAGACCACTTCGCCACGTGTACCATACTTGGTACACGCAGAAATTTACATTTAAAGCGCTGATAAAAATAATTTTGCTATAAAATGTATTTCACCAATACCAATTTTATATACCAACTTTTAGACAAAAGGGCGAATGGCCTGTACGACCTGTTGGACAAAAACACCTTTGAAGGGTTCGTGTCAACTTTGATGGCTAGGCAATTATTGTTATCGTTAGTGCAGAAGGTGTTTACACAATTGTTTTAAAGAATTATTTATAACATTAATCAAAATCTAAATTTGCTTATTAGTATTATAATACTATGCCTATATTCGGTCTGAATTGCTCATTTGTTTGTTGTGCTAATTACGTGTCTCGACATTAGTGTATGCGATTCCAAATTTAAATCATGGCCACGATGGCCGCTCCCGTCAAACGGAATGTGAAATGACGTCACCGGCATGCACGCTAACGTCCGGTGCGGATTCATGTCACTCCAGTGATGTACAACCTCTTTTGTGCGAACACACGAATGTTACTCCCATTCGATTCTTGTAATGAAGTATGATTCCCGAGGACATAAATTCTATCTTATGATTATATATCTTATGATTTCGCTTCACTAAAACATTTTTTCTTAAATGGTTTCAAAGCATTTTTATTTACATCTAACACTCCTAAGTACTTATTTTTAGCCAAATTTATATTTAGTAGTTATAAATAAATATTTACTTTTAATATTTACATTTTCTTTATTTCATCACGACCACATAATTTTTAGTTGCTGAGCCCAACAGACGTTGTCATGCCAGCATTTCTAATTTATTTTTTCATCTAATTTATTTTAATACATATACATTTTTGTGCCTGCTTTGGTCTTTTTTTTTATTATTATTCCAGCTCTTACAATTATCACGTAATCATTAAATTTTGACAACTCGCCAGAAATGTTGAATTTTACAACTTTGAATACACTAAAGATATTATAACTAATAATGATCCATTTCAATATTTGTTTCAATTACAAAAGAATTATGTTAAATTTGTTATTGTAAAGAAAATATCTAACAGATGAATTGTCAAGCTTAACATTATATTTTAATTATAATTTTTATTAATTATTGAGATGTTCATATCAAGATTGTCGCAGACCCCTTTTTTAAGTATTCTTGGAGAATGATGGCATAAATCTAAATCTATCGCGGAAAGGACAAAAAAGTATAAGACAATTTGTTTCAGTCCTCTCCGAATTATAACCTTACCAACATTTCATTTTTATTCATAAATATAATTCAATGAAACCAAATTGATTATCGTGTAACCATTCACTCGGATCGCTTTGTAATTTCATAACAATCCCATGATCGTAGATTGATGCGAGTTTAATGATTCCAAGCAATAAATAAATGGTGTATATATATTCAGATCGAAAAATTAAAATTAACGTACTATTTGTATTTTATTTTTGATTGACGTAATACGCTATTTGGATATTACAGCGAGCTAATTTGTTAAAGACAAAAGAACGAATGTCTTGAAGAGCGGCTCGCCGCGTTCTTGGAATACTTCAAGCGTGTATCATCCACAAGAGCGATGCCAAGATCTTTATTGTCATGTATTTTAATCGTGCTCAATAAAATATATACCTCAAACAGACGCCGTCGCGAAAATATTAACTGCCGAAATGTTTTCACATTATCCTTTGTGGGATAACTTACTGACCGCTCTTCGATATTTAAATACAGTAAAAAGTTTTGTGTCGATTCAGCAATGTCTTCGTGTTAACGAATAAAGGTATAAATAGTATTAAAACTGGGTTCATGAACTCTTTTTCGTAGTTTTCTCTCCGAGGCCATAGTAATTAATACATTAACCAGTTAAGAGGGTTTGACGACTATGTCTGTCATTGCTAAAATAAGATCCATGAATAAGACATGTTTTTCAGCAAATTTTATACCATTATTAGGCTACGTAAAGAGTTTTACTATAAGTTACACGACGATGACTTTTCGACGTTAAATTTTTATAATTAAGATGAAAAAAATTAGCAAATGTAAATTATCGCGACTCGTTTGACTGGTTAATTAATCCTCATATTTCATTTTTAGGAAAAAAATATAAAGAAAATTTACCAATGAAAATATCAGGAAAGTTCACTCATGTAAGTATAGTAATTTTTTTAATATACTTCAATATAATACGATATTCAAAGACGACAAAATAATTATAAACACATTATCGACCGGACACGAAAAATAAACTCTTTCATCTTGTGTTTATCTCGGTAAAGTCTTTACCGCACAGTTTTTTTTTTCATTAAAAAATGAATGTGTAGAGTTAAAAAATTTAATAATCGTCTAAAAGTTTGCCTCTCGATAGGCATCAACTACAAAAGTCAGAATAGCGTGCTAAATGTGGGCGAGCGGCGCCGACGAATAGCCTAAAAATCGGCTTCCGGTCTATAAAGTGTTAATTCTCTTAATGTCAAATAAAAGCTCACCGTGAAAAGTTCACCGAATGAAATAACTTTCGTAGCACTCTCCAGTTCTGGCGGTAAGAGGCTCTTGCATGGCGTCTTGCCGTATTCGTTAATTATTTCGCAAAGTTCTTTCATTTCCGTGCAGACTCTAGCCTGCGCTTCCGCACCTCGATATTCAGTCTTAGATCCCGGGATTGGTCTGCAAAGTAAGTTATATTTTAAAGTTGAAGAAATTACATCTCGACTTAAAGATATTTGTAATAAAATAGAGCGACGAGTAATGCAACCCGGTAATTTTGAAATCTGTAAAGCGTTCAGCAAAAAAGTCGTTTCTCATAATTGTATTTACATCTGATTAATTTATTGTCTCAATGAAGCACAGAAAATGAATTCGTTAATTTACAATTGGTTATTCGAGAATTGTAAGACACGATTATAGTATAATCCTGATGCGTTTCGCTACTATAATTAGCATCTACAGATGTTAAAAAAAAGCAGAAACTAGCAAATACATTTTTTGTGTTTTATTGAGTTATGGAGTTCCGCTAAATAACGCTAGGATTAGCAAAGTATATGATTTATTCTTTTATCACAATATTTTACTAACCTTTATATTAAAAAAAAATATAACATAACATTGACGATATTGAGATTGTAAATATAATAAAAATTATTATAGAAATTACGCGATGAATTCGTCGCAAGTGATTCGTTAAAGTAACTGAAGCCTCAGACTTGCCTCCGTGGCGCAATTCTTTACCGCTTGCCTTGTAACGCGGACGCCCCAGGTTCAATTCCAGCGCCACAGGCGTAGTGGAGTCTGGATGGTTATAGTGTTTTTCGAACCCGGCCTAGCTAGCTACCACCCTCTATGTCAATCTCCTGCGATAACAGTATTGCTGTGTTCCGATAGTCAAAAATATGAGAGTCAGATGTATTCTGTGTGAAAACGCTTCAATATCAACGGCCTCATTTAATTACTTAACATCAGGTGAGGTCTTCGGCAAATGTTAACCTATAACCGATAAATAAAAAACAGAAAACGATTTTTTTCACTTATTTTCGTTTCGCATCGAGCTGGCGATCTGTTTTAAGTTCAACCTGTAAACAAATTAATGCATGTGCTTACTTTTAAAAATGACTTGCTTTTCATTAAAACTGATCGGATTGATTATTTTCTCATAAAATAGAATAGATTATAATAGTCTTTATTGCATAACGAAAATAAATGAGACAAAAAATACACATGAAACAAAATAAAAGAAAGCAAGTGTTACAAATAGAGCGAAGTAAAAGAATAAGACAGCAGTGCAAAAGGTGGTCTTACTGCTGAAAGCAGTCTCTGCCAGACAACCTTAGGATGGACATTTAACTTATAGAACTCAATATGGTGCGTAAGTATACATAAAAAGAGGAAATGTTGATTATATTACATCTAACATACATAAATCCGTACATAAACATATACATTGATACACTCATATATATATATAAATATTAGTAATTACAGCAGGTGCTCAAAGAGATAGGTAATATTTTTTTAAAAGCCTCTTAAATTCTGCTAGCGACTTTGCCCTTCTTACTGTTAGGGGTAGTTCCATATTCGCACAGCTTGAATAAAAAATGCTCCATCTAAAAATTTCGATTTATGCCCAAGCATATGGAGTATTAAATTCTCCGACGATCTCAAACATTGCACGTGTGAATCATTCTAGAATTGAAAGCGATTTTTGACATAAGAAGGGAAGGAAGGATTAAACAACACTTTATAAAGGAATACTAAAATATGTGTATTCCGGCGAAGTCGGATTGGCAACCACTTGAGTTGAGAACGGTACTGGGAAACATGATCATATTTGCGAAGACCAAATTTGAATCTTATAGCGAAATTCTGAAGCCGCTCAAGTTTATTGAGTTGCTCTTCGGAAATATCAAGATAGCTAACGTACGCGAAATCAAGGATAGGAAGTAGAAGAGATTGTGCCAGAAGAATTTTAGTGGCAGTCAGCAGAAAATTACGCAGCCTTCTCAAGTATCTAACGGAGACAAAAATTTTACGGCTAACTTCCTGTATCTGAGGACGCCACGATAAGTTTTCATCAAATAATAAGCCTAGATTCTTAACTTTATTACTAGTGGGAATCACATTACCGTCAAAATATATTTTGGGGACTTGATAAGAACTAGCCTTACTTAACATTTTTGAGCTACCTATTATAATAGCTTGAGTTTTTATAGGATTAATCTTAAGACCATATGCATGACTCCAATTCAGAATGCGTTCAAGATCACTATTTATGGTATTAATTGCATCACTTAATTCACTAGGATGAGCATGTATATATATCTGTAGATAATCTGCATTCTCATATGTCAAAAATCAGTTACTAAAACTTTAAATTTCGATTTTGATATTTTTTAAAATGATTTATTAAGAAATTCGTATACATTTTGACGCAAGTTAATGTTTTGCAAATATTTGTATATAAGATTCATATACATATCACAAATATAAATATGTCAGTACAGATCTATCCTTTCCAAGCATAATGTGACACACTTATAATATTAATGTATTTAAAAAAAAAATTTTAACAACAACAACAACTTTCCGAGTATGAAATTACCTCTTATTTTCAAAATACAGTTTTACTATTAATTATTACTTCCTAAAATGTAAATAATTAAAAAATAAAATAATTAAAAAATAGTAATAAATCATTATCGTAAAACAGTGATTTATAATTATAT
>DWQX01005221.1:0-13398 GCA_018245475.1 Pharmacophagus antenor
ATGTACAATCTAACAATGTAAATCGTCCGCCATTGTAACATTGCTCGTCATAGTATGTCGGTAGTTATATATGTTATTATAAGCAAGCGAGCTTCATCCTCTACCACTTGACATCGTGTATAAGCTGAATTTAAGTTTTAGTCCACTGCCAATAAAAATAATATACGACTGATTGTCGTGCAATAATGATAAATTTGACCATTATGATTTCCTCTTAGCAGATTTTTAAAAGTAAAAAGAAATTCATATATATAACGAACAAATTAGTGGCCATGTTTTTTTTTAAAGATGAAGTAACGAGAGTAACGGGTGGTTATCTAATGATAAGTCTATTTATCTTTTATCGGATTTTCGTGTCTATAATGATAATTTAAATAAAACCTCACGAAAGATTTTAAAATTGTTTCCCCTTGCAATATTATATAAAAATAACTCAGATCCCCCATTTTTACTTATAATTGCGTGTTATTGCAATGTTTTTCAAGGTACCACATTAAAATATCACCTCTATTAAAATTTTAAGAAACAGATGAGCTGTAAAACAAGAATATTTTTATGTTTGCTGGTAAAAAAAAAATCTGTTATTTATCCTATTAGCGACTCCACAATGACTTTGGCAAAACCACAATACACCACGTAATTAATACGATGAAATATTATTAATCGGACACTAACAAATCAAAGCACGAAATTTTAAAAATTATTGTTAAAGCAACGCCATCTGTTGTAGAGGAGACTGACGCATAAAAAAGTTATAAAGTACTTATTTTAAACTCGATTTCGTCAAATTCCGAACGCGAAGTCTATTTTAATGTGATTTTTTCAATATTTATATTAAATATAAAATATACTCTAAATTATCGTTTATTTTAACTACTCTTTTATTATTTCTAAACATTTTTTTTAAAAGTCTACCACCGGTAGATAGTTCTTTTGATGTATAAAAAAATAATGGTATCGAATAGTACCATTTATTAATTTAGTTTCATGAAAATATTTTCAATATTAGAATATTAAAATACATTTTCGCTTACCACCCGGACATTATTAAAACATGTAGAGTTCTTTTTTAATTCCACAACACTGCCAACTTCATCTAGACTAAGGCGCCGAAAAAGTCTGCAAAAAAAAAATAATTCATCCGTCGCTAAAAAGGCTTTCGGCGCGACTCGAGCCCGTCGCGCGACGACGGCTTACTTTCAAATTAGACGTCTAAAACTGCGGCTAAAAAACAATCTATTCGATACAAATATTGCACACGACGACACGGCGGCGGTACACTGGTTGGAGAAAAAAAAATTAAACGGACTCAACATTTTATTTTTCTCTGAAAGGAGCTAGCGCGCGCATTGTAGACCCGATGCGCCGGCGCATAAAACGAACAAAACTAGCTACAAGCAAGCGACGAGCGACAGGGACAGACGTATACGCCAAAAACTACGAGAGCGAGCGAAGCAGTCACATTATGGGCGTTCCGTCGTCGATCATAGTGACCAATTAAAGCTCAGTGGGCTTCGAAGTGGGCGGAAACCGTAAGATCCAAGCTAATAGGGATCGAGCTGAAATGATCTATAGATCGCAACGGTGCGGCGCTCACTGTATTGTTATCGTTAATATCGTGGATTATTTATTTTATATTTACGTTTGATGGCTGAATAAATATCGATGTGAGGGACTTTATGAATTTAAAATTCGTTTAAAACCTCTCGGTTCTCATATTTTCGAATCGTTTTTAGTTTCTATCAAGTCTACCTGCCGGGACATACAATTTTATTTTTCTTTTAACGTTACACAGCAATGTGGTAATGGCGTAATCGTTTTTAATTAATTTAATGATACATATGTAATTTAATGTAGATATTGCATTACTCTGTAATCATTAGTATAACATTTTTACTTTCTGTTATCTATCAATATATATTTGTATGATACAGTTTCTATTTGATTTGAGTATAACATTAAGTGTCCATATTTAAATAGGAAATTGTTAAAAAAATATCAAAAACGATTTGGGATCTCTTGAAAACAACATTTGTGTTTTTAACACAACCACTAAAGATACATAAATTATTCTTATTTAGTCCATAATTAATTTAAAAGAATGAAAAAAAGAAAAGAAGTTGAATTCAATAGAAATAAAACCAATTTATTTCATATTCGACAATGAACTAAACTTTTATTTTCATTTACTTGGATGTAAGATAGAAAATTAAGAGGTTAGACTTTGCAAAGGAAAATGTATTATAAGTACTTCGGAAATGCTAGCCTAATTATATCACCTACAAAAAAACCAAAACATCCATTAATTTGTCGCGTGTCGAGACAACAATGATCACTTACTGACGTCATTGTCGCTTCTAAATCAGCCAATTCATGCGAGCTAGAGCCACACTTGATGAATTTTGAAATTATCGAGAGCTAACTAATGAGCGACTGGCAGTTTCGATTGGGATATCGTGAATAAAAAAAAAACAACATCCATTTGTGAAGGCACGTCACTAGAGTGCGCTAGATCTATAATTTAATAGGCAAGTACTTCAATAGAACCGCGCCCGTATTGTGTGGAGTTACGCGAACGACGCATTCGCTCCCGCTTCCTGCCCTTAATTATCTGTAACTCTATACTACATTGTGGCACGTTTGTAGTTTTGTTAGCCAGACAGACTTTCGAAATTTAAAATTAAAGTCTGTCAATTTTCTTTTTAATCGTTTACAAATTTTCACGTTTCTCCAAAACTATAAATGTATAGTGCCAGTAATTAGTGTAAAAAAACAGCATTTGTAAGTCAAACTGTGAACTACAATTAATGATTTAGGGGAAAATATCAGGCAGAAGGGAACCGGACTGCATAAGAATATTGTGTCTCAATGATTTGGTAAAAGCAGTAAACTTCTGTATGAAGCAACGGTTTCTGAAATTGAATTTGCCACTATGATAACCAACCTTCGCAGACAGACTGTACGAAGAAGTCAATGTAATGGTTAAAAGAAATAGTGGTATTATGACATAAATAGAAACGTTTGGCTTGTCTTACTAAAGCAGTGGTGTAAACTAAATGTAATAATTCATAAATGATTCAACATCTAGTAAAGCATAAATTGTATTTTTTTTAATCGGCAATATGCTAACATCTGACCTCATTATCACCTGATTTCAACTGATAATGAGGCCGTAGATAAATATGATTACAGAATACTTGTGACTTTCACACATATTGACTACCAGAATACTACAATACTGTTATGGAAATAGATGAGCTAGAAATAGAGAGCGGTCCGAAAATTAAACGAACCCAAGACCGTGTTACAGGGAGAGCAGTAAACCACAGCGTCGCAGGGGCAATTAAAATATTATAATGTAAATAATTTTCTCGACATAATGAAATATTTCTATAAAATGTTATTAAACACTAATATCTATTAGCTACGGTTTTAACCCATGGCTACCATTTCACGTCGGACTACTTACATATGTACCATTAACTAAATGACCAATATTGTTTTAAAATTAAAAACTTCAAAACTTCAGATTGTTTTTTTGTGGCAAATGGTATTCTTTTGCTCTCCGAATTTTATTTCAATTACTTTACAGATAACTACCCTCGATGCTTTTTGTTTTACTTCAAATTTAACAAAAATATAGGTCAATTCCAAAAATAAATTTACTTAAAAATAAAAGTTTTTTCACTTTGTTCTTATTACGTTTAATATCATTGGTATAAAGTACCTCAATAGTTGTTCAATAAATTTAGACTAATCCTGGATAGAGTTTCTGAGATGTGAGTATATGAAACAGTTCGCATATTCTGACAATATGACGTTGGTTACGAGCAAGGTTCATCAGCTAAACATCTGGCTCTTTTGAAAAATAAAAAAAAAACTGCTTTCAACAAACTAAAATTTTCAGCGCGTGCCCCGTCATTTCATAAACAAAAATTTTAATTTGTTTCCACGAAAAAAAAATCCTGTTATCTGTGACATTAATCAAAGACATGGCGCCTAAATACATTTTCATTTGGTCGCAGGCACGACTCATTTAATTTTTTTTATAATTTCCTAAAGATCAGTGACGATTAGGACCGGGGGTGGCTTAACTAAGCGACGGCATGCCTCTGTGAATAAAAAAAAAGGGTTAGTGGCTTGTTAATTTTAATTATATTTCACAGAAACGCTTTTTAATAGCTCGAAAAGGATGGCTATCCAACATGGGCTATAAAATATTGAGAATTTGTGAAAAGTAAATATTTCTTTTATGACATTTTCACGTCATAATTTGGACTACCAATATTTATTATTTTTATTCCAATTGATACAAAATTTTATTGAAAAAGTAAATAATAAAACAGAAATGATAAAATATATTATACTGTTACAGTTTTTTACTGATATTTGTCCAATAAATTTGAAGTTAAAGATCTTAAGCAAATTGAACTATTCACTTTTAGAAATACGGGTCATATACAAAATAACAGATTTATTTTCGATAAAGTAACCGTACAAATTAAAGTAAATCAAAATCAGTAACCAAAAAATAATACCGAAGACGCAATTACACACGTACTATTTATAAGATATTTTTAACCACAACACAAAATTTTTTTGAAATGAATGCTATAAAAACTAACTAATTAAAATTTTGGATAAAACTAAAATTATTAATTTAAGAGACACATATTGAGTCTTCGGAGCCTGATCGGTATATTTTTTTTTTCAATTTCCACAATCATATGCAACCGTTATAATATAAAATGTATACCCATACATAGAGCGCGGTCGACACTTCCTACAAACGTCTTTTTTTTTCTGGCAACAATGATTTCCAAATTCAAAATCCAACATCTGCCGACACTCAATAGTCGCGCATTGTCACCGTTCTTTTTTCAAATTTCCCCATTTATATTGTAAGGTGATTACATATTAAAAATTGCATTAGGGAAGTCCATGTTCATACAAATTTGAACTTTACGCCTATTTGCATAAAAGTTATATCATATTTTTGAACCGCAGACTTATTTTTGCCCTAGCGTAGTTGGATTATTCGTGTTTTACGGCTTCGTCGGGTGTGGGGCGGCGTTTGTAATCCAGTGTTAAATTTCGGTGGTTCGTGTTGGTGTAGAGTGGGTAATTTTTTAAATGTATCATGTAACAGCCTGTATGAATCGGTGTGGATTATTATTCGTTCGCTTTCCGCGGTTTTACACATCGACACAACCTCGCTAACACTCCTTCGAGTCTTTTTTTTATAAGATAACATTGTACCGAACTGGTACGATAAGTTATAGTTCTTAATGAAAATTAATAGAACCTTGAGAACATTAAATTAGTAATTTATTATGTGAAATAACACGTTTTTAATTATTACTAATTAATGCAGTATTTTAGTTCATCATCTCAACGGTCGCATAATTAATTCTTAATTAATTTTTATTTAGATTCTAGAGAGTTGTTATGTGGCACTCAAAGTTAATTAGTTGAGAGACTTTGGAATACATTTTGCGGGTTATTGGCGATAATGCACCGCTTGCGGGAGTAATCGAAGCTTGCTTGATACGGCTTAATTACACATGACAATGCGGTGACAATGAGCCATAGACAATTGGCGGTGCGGACTGCTTGTTACTTACCGCCATTTACGCCGTGTCCGCCTTTAGACATGTCAATAGACGACGCTAATGATAGGTCGTCCGGCGGTAGACAACAGTTTTTTTTTTACGGTCAAGCATATGGCATTGGACACGTGTTTCTAGTGTGTTATTTAAATATTTAATTGGAGCAATTATTTTTCTAACCTTGTACAGTTGTAATACTTTGTTGCCGAGACTAAATGTCATCGTGAAGATTAAAAAAAAAGTAGTGGCACTTTATAATGATTTGTAATTATACATTTGTATATACATTAACAATTTCGATCATATAAACAATAGAGTTTGTGTATAATAATGTTATAATATATTAAATGAAGAGCATTTGCAAATATGTGGAACCTACAGATAACGTAATTTTAATTTTAAAGTTATGAATTTTATTAAACTTAATATATTGCAACGTCACCATAATTGATGTGGTAAATAGATGGCCTGATGCAGAAGCGTGCGTGCGGAGCAAGCCCAGGATTTGTGTACATTTCTACATGAAAAAACTTTAATACGTGATAGGATTTTTTTGATGTTTATGATCATGTTTAAACACTGTATCGATTATGATTCATTAATTTTAGTGCAGGGATAGGCTGGATGAGAGAAGCGCGGAGCCGTTCGTCGTGGCGATTCTTGGCGGAGGCCTTTTAACTGCAGTGAACGTGTTTCAGCTGATATGATGAATTTTACTGCACTATATTTTTTAAATGCGATTTGACGGGCATTCTTGCCTGTATGGGAGTACCGCCACCGGCCTGATGATAAGCCATTGCTCCTTTTCACTTCCTGCAATTCGAAGGTAATCGTATGTGCAAATATGGAATTAAAGGAAAGATTCATCCGCCCGTTTTGATGATTAACTATTTTTATTTCGTAAATTTATAATTAGTCTAAAATTAATAACTCTGATTTCTACTAATAAAAAAATAAAGATATTTATATGTCTTTCGTTGATTGGTTAGTAATGCTTAATGTGCATTATTGCATGCAGTTCAAAGATCTAGTTTAACGGGAGGCCATTGCAATATGTACAACAGTGGGGTGTTCATAGGTAGTTAGAATCCTTACGAATTCAACTTACCTACGTGGTTACAATGTTGCACACGGTATGAGAAATATGCTTCATAAGTGTATATACAACTGGTATAGCCAAGAATGACTGGCCTCCGTGGCGCAGTCGTTTACCGTTTTCCTTGTACCGCGAAGGTCCTAGCTTCGATTCCTGGTCCACAGATGTGGTCTGGGTAGTTGGTAGGGCTATTTCGTAACCGCCTGGCTAGCCACCACCCACTATGTGCCACCATAACAGTATTCCGGCAGTCAAACATGTGAGAGCTAGAAGTTTTCTGGGACAACACGCTTCACCATCCACGACCCCGTTGTAACTTAATATCAGGTGAAATCGAGGTCAAAACTTAGCCCATAACTGAAAAAAAAAGAATTATAGGTGACCAACTCTGTTAGTAAAGTTGTGTTGGACTAAATATAACAAAATTTTGTTAGTATTGCCACTATAAAATAACGAGTGAATTTACACTTTTTCAGATTCTTTGTATTTTTACGCAGTTATATGTCCGTGTCGTATCGATTAATGAGATCAAAGTTTGCATTAAATTTATTTGTATAACGACGCCATGACAACATTTTTAGCGACAAATTTATCATTAAATTATAATTATGATGCACATTTTATTTATTCTGTAGCGATTTGTTGTTCGTAATTTGCACTTTACTTCTGTAATTTTAACAGAGTTAAATACTCGGGAATATTACGAAATATAATATTGCACCTGGAACTGGTGTTTCGCTTATACGTTCACTACTAACAAAAAAAAGAAGGCGGAACGTGAGGATAGGTTGATACCAGGTTATTTCCAATGTACAAAAAAACCACCCACCCCCACGGGAAGCGTTCGAAAAACATATTCTCATCGCCAAAAAACTCGTGCGTGCCAACCGCAACTGTCAAAAATATACGAAATCGATTAGCTAACACGACACAACCCGCTAAACTTTCTCGTGCTCGCAATTGTCGGAAATAATAAAAAAAAAACTAAGCTAAAGGAAACAAAGCCGAACAATAGGGAAGGAAGTTGGGACCGCAAGACGTCGAAATTGCCTCCGGCACATCCCTAATTATACGATTTTACTATAATTTCGCGGCAAGCGTCGCTGCCCGCGGTCGGTTATTTGGAATCACCACCTTCATTGTGACGCGAAGTAACTACAAATCAAACAGTATTAACAGCCTGCTTATGCCTTTTGTGCGTCGTAATGGCGGCTCGTTAAAAACGGTTCGGGGTTTTGGAAACGCGATCGAATTAAAAAGTCGTAAATTATCACAAAATGGCCCATAACGGTAGGTTGACTTTTTGACAGGACATGTTGAAGTACAATGAAGAATGTGGCGAAGTTTTTTTTTATAAAAATCGCATCCTTGCAGATGGCAACATTTTGCTGTCGGGTTACACACAAATTATTAGTGATGTCACGCAAACTCGTATTGAATGTGACAATGGCTAACATAATACTTGTGAAACCCAATGCTTAGTGGTTATTTAGGCTTGGCACAACATAGTGGAAATGAACATATATTAAAATTAAGAAGGTAAGTTTCTGAACTTTTACCATCTCTAAAGAATAATTAGTCCTTAATTTGACATTTTTTGAAGAGACCACAAAAAAAAATCTTAAAACAAGAAATACTGCTTATCTGTGATATTGCAGATATGACATGTTGGTTTATATCTATTATAGATGAAATATACAATTATTGAAGGTTGATCACATTAATTAGAATGAAATGCAATTAGTATTTAATGAGCTTGAAAAACATTTTTTTTGGATTTTTAAAATGTTAATAAATTCGAAGAAATATAACCAAATATCACGCTCGAATATATATCGAATTGAATATGTAAGTCCACGGGATCATGGCCTAAACATGTTGCTGTGTCAATATTTGTCACATTATTCGCACCATTATTGTGAAATGACAAACAAGCTCATTTCGAATCTATGGCACTTCTGTCAAGCAAATTATGTTAATTAATGCCACCACATTGTATAACCCACCCTCGTAACAATTACACTAGTTCTCTGTTATTATTTTCTGTTAGTATTGTATTCGGCAGCCATCTTGGAATTAATGTTTAGAAAGAAAAAATTAAAAGCAAAAGTAATATGAGTAATTTTATCGACTGTCGTAATGTTGATAATTGTAACGTATATATATTCTTAGTAATATTTGCACAAAAACTGTTGTGATCCAACAGACTAAGCGAAGGCGTAGAATGTCACTTCATAATTTATCTGTATTTTTTTTAATAAAGCGCAATGTATACATGTTCATTACGGAGACTGAAATGGTCAATGGAATTTTTGAACGTTATTTATGTTAGAATCGAATGTTTTATATTCATCGGACAGAATAACGCACGTCGCGAATTACATACCGAAGTAATTGCGGTGAAATTATCAACGAAACTTTATTGCTGTCGCCCTGCCATAGATCATTCATAACTAGTTTTTGTTATTTAAGAACGAACAATGTCGACGCTGAAATATATCTTCGATTGTCGCGAAGATATCGCATACGATCCGCTTTTGTACGGGCGCCGAAAATACCGGCGAAAAAAAAACAAATGAAAGTAATTTTAAAATGAAATATTTATCATGCCGGCGGATGGGATTGCGGCGGAGGGGTGTTGAGGGCTGCGGGGATGGTGCGGGGGGCGCGGTGCTGAGTTAGTCGATCGTCAATTAATATTAAGTTGGAATCTGTGGGATTCCGCGCCGCTGTCCGAATTTTATAGCGGCGGGCGCCACCCAGGCCGCGGCGCAAGGAAATGCATTGAGTAGCTCTTAAAACTACTGAAATATTAATACATAATGTATCTTTCATAGTTTTGATAGAGTAAAAAGCCTATAGGAGTATAGTTTTAAGTCTATCGATTTCATTTGGTAACTGTAAAAAAGACTAAGCTTTTATCCATTATCTACATGTGTCTTCAAGGATCTTTCTGATATATGAACTGGTAATTTAATCAGTTGCACTACCAGAGAATAAACTTTACTTACATGCTACATTTGATGGTTTAATTGACAAGGCAACAGAGTACAGTACTGCAGCTACTCCTGCTACATAGAGACATTGTATAAACACGAAAGGAATTCGTTTTAAAATTAAATATATTTTCTGTGTAGTGAGAAATCTCATCACAAGACAAAGCTATTTAATAAAAAAAAAAATTGTTGTGTAAATTTTGTTACTGAAGCACATGTTACAATGACATTTCTCTTCGTACTAGATAGCGGTAGGGTTATTACGTACCCGGCTGATTAGTTACTACCATCCATGTCATTCCGCCGCCATAACAGCACTGCTGTGTTCTGGAAATAATACACGAGAGCCAGAGTATTCGAGGCGAGCACGCTCCACTATCTACAGCCCAGTTGTCACTTAACATCACGTGGAACAAAGGTCAAGTATTAACGTATTGTTTATGTAAAAATAGAAATAGATTAATGAAAAGCAAAATTTTTAGTGAGCACGACGTCTACAATGCACCGGTGTTCGGCCCGCGGCGCCTAGGCCGCAGCGAGCGGCGCGTTATGCCGGCCATGCTCCATTATTTATACGCGAGTCTCTCACCAACACAACAGCGTACAGCGCACCAACATTAAAACATGGCCAACACGACATAAAGTGGTCGATGCTCGACGCGAGCTCGAGCGCCGCTCCGTGTGGCCGCCGCTTTGATTGGCCGTTGCCTTGTCGCCACTTCTTGCCCATT
This sequence comes from Pharmacophagus antenor, assembly GCA_018245475.1. Taxonomy (NCBI): domain Eukaryota; kingdom Metazoa; phylum Arthropoda; class Insecta; order Lepidoptera; family Papilionidae; genus Pharmacophagus; species Pharmacophagus antenor. The sequence goes on from DWQX01005221.1 coordinate 10,433, forward strand.
ACACTAATATTCTTCAATAAACACAAAGGCACACACGCATACTTACGCGCGTATACACGCACACATTGTCGCCAAATGATTGCCGTTAAACTAGGAAATGATAGCACTGTCTTATTATTAATGCTGCAACCCGCAAGGACTCTGGAGTCTGATTCGCGCATGCACGGGTTATCATCCTAGCATAGCGTCGAAGTTGTGTTTTAAAGGAGATCGTGCTACCCCATCAAAGCATATGGACTATCACTAAGTGGGATTTAGAAGATACAAATCCCCACAAACTTGACTTCCTCTTAGAAGACATCTATGGATATTTCCCTTCCCAACAAAAAACAATGATAGCGTTAATGAATCGTTACTTATCAAAACAATATAAAAAGATCTGTTTTTTAGATAACTCTGCTTGCACTAATCTCAGAGACCTTTTTTATCGACAATCTCGATTTCAACTGAAATTTAGTGACAATGAGGCCGTACTAATGGAACGTGTTCGCCCACAATACTTGTAAAATAAAATGAAACATCGTATGATAAAAATGTCGGCAATACAAAGTAAAAAAAACTTGTCTCAGTTTGTACAATTTTAAATGTAACAATTGTTAAATACTGATAATAACATGTGACATTGTCATTGGTGCATTTATTCATCGATGAACCCGGGTAACGGAAACATATGTCATTTTTCATATTTCCACAGGTTATAATCATTTCTTTCCAATCACTGAGCCATAAATAAAAGGAGACAATAGACTTTATTCCATAAAACGATATTTCACATTTTAAAATTAAAAACTTTTTTCGTGTATGTTTATTTCTTTGTGATTAAGGTTTTTCTTTGAATATTTGTTAATTATTAATTCGGTATTTAAATACAATCGTTACATATGTTTTTGATTAAAATAAATATAATCTATATGTACAATATGAGCAGAAGTTTATAATTTGTGGAATGCAAAATCTATTAGACCACACCCACTATATTAAACGTTGAGGAAATTTTCAAAATATCGATTACTAATTACTATAGACGACATAATAAAAGTAAATGAAATGATCGAGATAGAATACTTGTTAACGTAAATGATGGGCAAGAAGCCGACAAACAAAAACAAAATAATATAGTTTACAAAGGTAACAAAATCAGTGGAACGACAGCTATAGAGCCCACGTCTCATGTCATAATCATGTTTTATAACCGCCGAACAACATTGAAACACGAGAACAGATTAGAAATAGACATTAGATACTTGGGGAAGAGGTTGGATAAGAAAATTAAAGATGGTCGCTTTGTGCTTGATGGCGCGTAAATGTGACAACCCGGTGGCGGTAAAAAAGAAATTGAACAGATTAAAAAACAAAACAAGGTAACGTTAAGATTGTATCGAGAGTTGGACTAATATTTACTTTTGTAATTCATTTGTAGTAAAGATTATTAATCTTATAATTATTAATTTTTTATTTATATTTCTAATATGGGTAACAATTTTCACAATCTTAATTTATAATAGAATAAAAACATTTACTATAAAACCATAACTTTTTTTTGTACAAATGACAAACCGAAACTTCATTACTCATTTGTTAATCAACTAAAAATTATAAATGTATATATCTATCTATTTGTATAAGAAAGAACCAGAAATATTATTTTTCACTAGGATTATTGACATTGACGTAATCTTCAGTGTCATTTAAATCATAGAGAATTATATTTAAATGAGTATGCCTTCATAATTTAAGATATATATTATTTATGTAATCATTGTGTTTTGAGTTATACGCTATAAGATTAGATTTTCTTTTGAGAGCAACATGATTGATGCAACCTTTTCATGTTCTTATCGAGACTTGTATCGACCTCCGCCAATAGTAAGATGCCTTAGATATACAAAGGACACTTGCTAGGTGTAAAATTTAACACCCTCGATGCACACAGCGAAATCAACCATATTCCTATAGCTTTAAGCGCCTTTTACGCTACCAATTAGTTTCCGAATGCAGACAATAGATGATAATACCACGTGCAATTTTGGCTCTTATTATGTTTATGCATAAAGTCTACATTCATATTTTGCAAATTTTGTGAACATTCAGTTATAGGCGTCAATTTTCACACCTATCTGCGCGCGATGAAATTTGAACTATTTTACCATGCAGTAGGGTAGAAAATCAAAAAATATTCATAGGACTTTATATTATCGAACTAATGGAAGGTGTCGGATTTCTCGCCTCTAGTGTGAAGGGTCGAATACACGAACTCTGATTGGACAAAAGTCCCTTGGTCCTTTTGAATGGTGTTAATCATAACGCTTCTACAATGCATAGGCACAGCCTTTTTCGTAACTTAGGTAAAAGTTTGATATTCCATATTAAAAGAGGTAAATTATCAGAGACATTTTATAATGTGAAATATCAGAGAGTATAAGTTTATATATTAAATGACCCTTTTAATCTTTGGATGTCTATACTATCGATAGCCAATTATTGGTCTTGTTTTTTTTTAGTTATATAGACGTAATAATATTACCCAGTGTGTTAAGCTTTCTAATGATTCTAGGTGACAATAGATTCTGCTTAGCGATAAATCACAAGTCCGTAGATGTAAGAGATGAAATGAAACTGATTAAAGAAATAGTTCTAATAAATATCTAATAGAGAAAATAAAGCGTGAAAGGATATGGAGATTGTCAGAGTCGGTATATGGAACAGGAAGAGAGGAAGAGACTGGAAAACACATTACCGATGAATAAGATTCCTGATTTTAAAAATACAAGGAGGTGGTATAAAAAACAAATCACAATTTCTCAATTATCAAACCTTCAGATAATCTAAATCTGCAAGATTTATTGCTGATAGATAGATCACTACTAACAAGTCCAAAAATCTTAGCTAAAATGAATACATGAATGTAAATCCCATGTTAGCAACTTATTTCCTGGTATAAAATAAAGAGCTGGAAAGAAAGTTTA
>DWQX01005222.1:0-13394 GCA_018245475.1 Pharmacophagus antenor
CACGTGTCAATTTTGGTCAAGTGTTACCATATTGCCCATAATTAAAAATGTGGGTGGTGGTTTATAAAAGCAAGTGAAAGTTACAGAAACAGATAATCATACAATAATACTGATGTCACGACACCCGTCTCGCGCCTGGTACAAGCCAATTATGGCTTTGACCATCTTCTTATGAGAAACCTCAGGTTCCAATAATAATTAACAAAACTAAATGTTTCCACGCATTTCGGAACTACAATGCCAGATATAAAAACAGAGTGAATGAACTTTTTATAGTCTAATGCGGGGCTTCTTACTTTATTCATTCGCGACCCCATCTATGACTGCGAGTTTCCTGGCGACCCCGTATAAATATAAAAGAAAGATATATAAATATTTGACATAAAAATCTCACGCGACCGCAGAATTTTTCCGTGCGACCCGTAGTTCAAGAGGGCGCGGTCTAGTGCGATCATAGACAACACCTTCACTCAACATCAACCGAGATCGTAATCCAGCGCCTGACCTTGTATTCAAAGAGAAGAAGAAGAAAAAAAAAACCACAGAGTTTTTCACGTCGCGATCGCAAAACGGTACGCCGATAACGCACTCGGTTCGTCGCGCGGTCGTCCTTCCGTCGCGCGGCGGCCACGTAGCGGTGCAGCGCCTCGGCGTCCAGCAAGCAGCGCGCCGGCGGGCGCGCGTGAAGCGCCGAGTGCGCTTCGGCGGCGACCGCGGCCGCCCACAGCGCCGCCTGCGACAGCCGCGACGCGAGCGCCGACAGCTCCAGCAGCACGCACGCGCTCTGTTCGCGCGGACAACGAATTCGTACGTTCTAAATATCTAACCGGCATTTGTTAATGAAATATTTCACATCTCATACTCCGAAGGGATTGAATGCAATAAAAATATTTACGACATTAACGGGCCATCCAATCGTCATATCAGATTTCATAAAAATCTGTACAGTAGTTTTTGTGTGTTGTGGCAAAATGCGGGCGGACAATTTCCGAAAATTCAATGTACAATAGACTTAATGTTAGCAGAGATTTATTATACCTATAGATAATTCATAAACAATTATTTTCTTTCATATCTTAGTATATACACCTGGTAATGAAGAAAAATACTGTTATTTGAAATGAAAAATACTTCTAGTAAGTGAAACATGCTAAGTTTAACATTGGAAGCTAATTGTTAACAAGATTAAAAGTGCTGGCATTAAATTTTGTATGTAAGAACGATGCTTAAACAGGTATAGACATCAGGTGAATGTCCTGCAGATTTTGTACTATTTTAAAAAACACTTACTGGCTTTCCATAGTAGGAAAACTGAGTATAATTAAACATAAGAGTGTGCCTCTTCTCTTCCCATGCTTTTCGCTCTCTTCTTTTCTCTACTATGGCTTCCAGGCCTTCTCTTCCACTTTCTGCTTCCTCATCCTGCAAAAAAGTTATAATGTAAATATCCATAAGAAAACCTTATGTTGTTACAGCTCTCTGATTCACTATTGTATGAAGTCACTTACCAATCTGCTAGTAGTACAACTTGTTGAAACAAAATAAAAAAAAATCTAATCAAACTTTGTTTTAAAATAAAACAAGTAGTACTAAGTAAATAACTTAAGTTAACCAAAGAATGTTAACATAAACCTTTTTAAACAAAACCTTTTATTAACATCTGTGCACAGCTATTATTAATTTTCACTAACAATTGGGCACAAGTGTAAGGTAAAAATGCATAAAGAAGAAAATAGGAATGAAATCTGTCAACTGACTTGAAAACACTAATATCCTAATTATTTTGGATAAGTTAAATGTTATATAAGTATATATTGATACTTAGGAGTTAAGTGAAAGAGACAAGCCTACCTCATCTTCATCTTCATCTCTGAATATGTCATCAAAGTTAGGAATGCTTTCCTCTTCGTCCTTATACATTATTCTGACCTGAAAATGAATATAAATTAATATAAAAACTGCAATAACAAGATAACAGTTTTCAACAATGTTGATATCATCAGTAATGTCGTAAGTAAAAAGTAGAGAAAATGGGGGAGGACACATAATTAATTACGAACAGCTTTCTTACTTTAGAAAGCTAGTAATTTTTTGTGCCTAATACATCAGATTACTTATTTCTAACACACACAGTCACTAAACCATATAATTACAAAAGTAGAGAAAGCTTGCTAGTTGCCATCATTACTAATATTTATAACAAAATAACATTATCATAGTAGTATATGAAGAAAAGGGTTGTTTTAAGTGATAAATAAATATAATCCCTCACAAGCACAACCATTTTCAAGTTATACTGCACACTATTACTTTGTTGAATCATGAATTGTTTACCACACAGCCAGTACAAAGCATGTCTTCATTATTAAAATTACTATTAATCAAATGTAAAACTTTGCTATTAGAATAGACTCTTTAATTAAATTAACTGATAACATACCTGTCCATCACTATAAACATTACATATGTCAGTCGGTTTGTGAGAGTCTAGCACAAAAAAGACCACTTCCTCCTCTGGTTGCAAGATATCGACTAGGTCAATGGTACCACCGCAGTTTATTAATACCACGTATTTGATCTCTTCGTTGTTTTCTTCGTAAGCAGTTTTCAAATCGGATATACCTCCAACGGGAACGAGTGTATAAGATATATTATCACATTTAAAGAGATCTTGAAGAATTTTACATGCACAAATTGCGTCAACGTCGTAGTGGACTAGCAATAAAACTCTCTACAATGGAAACGTATAATCATTATAAAAAAAAAAAAAAATTATGATACACGTTTTAAGAAGGCACTACATACACTTTCGTTACCCAGCAGTATATTATAGAAATCATTCCTAATGTCTTCAACAAACATTTTGGGATCGAAATATAATATTAAATCTTAAGAAATCATCTTTTAATGAGGAGGTTAAAAATATTTGATATGAAGACACCTGTATATTGACAAAACAACAACCAAACTGTCAAGTAAAGTGAAGAATAAGATATTTCGCGCCAAAAATAATGTCGCGTTCAAGTTCGTCGTAAGGACAAAGAAATCGTTATAGTTTCATAAAAACACTAAATAAGTATTTAATATTTCATGTTTTATTACTGTGAAGCAATTATTTCCGACTAGATAGATTATGACAGTCATATTTTAGAAGCATTTTTCTAAGTTAATACTGGTTTTAATCTATGATTAACTTGTTTGCGCATATTTATAACAGGAATTAGTTTTCGTTTGAGTTTTTAAGAATAAGCACAATATTAGAAAAGAGTATAACTTTGAAAGGAATGAAATTGGAAGGGAATGTAGTTATTACATTTTAAATGAATTTAAAATTAAACACTAAAATATGAATTAATCATTTACTACGTATTAGCAAGAGTATTTTGCAACTGCATATTATTTATATGATGCACCGCTATTTTATATGCAATTGTACCCGGCCGAAGTAAACTACTGTTTAGTGCTCGAAAATAACATTTTAAAAGAGACACATCACTTTCTACTGGATATAAGTAATCTTTTAATTCATAACATAAATAACTAGTGGGGCAATCCAAAGCTCTTAGACAGCCAGCATATTCTGACCACAACATTTTTCGCCATTGCACATTATGCCTCTGAGCCAACGGTACTAATAAACATGCTGCAAAACATGGATCGCCATAGCTCACTGCTTGAAATTGTTCTAAGAACTGCATATAAAAATCTTGAAAGTTATTTAATCCTGTTAGTTCTTTATCAAAATTAAATTTGTGACTGTTCTTAAAAAGTATATCAATACATTTCTTCAACAGAAGTTTAATGGAGGGTTCCAGAAATAAGGAGTTATCACACAGGAAAACACACATGATACGACAAAATCTGTCAGTTACATCAATTTCATTGAGGAGATCCGAAAAACACATCTCATTGAAAAGTATCCATTCTAAACTACAGCTGATAATAAATTCTTTTTCTCTAGATTTTTGCAGTGCTACTCGTTCAGCATGTTCTCCGACAATTTCAGGACATGCATTTACATTTTGACTTTTACTATACAGAGCCAAAATGGGCAAATAAATCCAATCTCTAGGCAGAATTGGTTCCATCCATTTTCTTAAAACAATGTTTGGTTCTATGTTAGTGTAATTGAGGTTAATAACTTTTCTGTAACATGTTTTAATATCTTCCACATTTGTAAGAACTTTCAAAAATCCATCTTTCTCTGATAAAGATACAAGGTTAAAGAGTCTTTCAGCTGTGAACCATTCCCTATTAAAAACTATGTGAGTGAATAGAAACTCTAATTCATACCCTTTATCTGCACGGAGTATGTAACATAATTTATTAGCAATTGTGTATAATAAGTCTTTCTTAGACTCAGATACATCACATTGAATTGCAATCTTCACAGTATTAAACACAAATTCTATCTCCATTCTTGTAAACCAATTGTCACATAAACATGGTGCTTTATTGCCTAATTTTCGCAGGTACATTAGAACATGTTCAATGTAACTGATTGAAATATTTTTTTCATTCATTATACTCAACATTTTAAAGAGTGATGTCAGAAAAGGTATAGGCGATGTGATGTTCAATATTGGTAATTGCCTTTGCGTGGAGTCAACGACTATGCTGCCAAGATCCACAAGGTTTTTATTCACCTGGAAGTCTTTGCTTTCAGTACCAGAAAGCAAATTCGAACTTGTCACTAAGTGGTTTATGATTTCCTTAAAGCCTCGTGATTGTACAAATTTTTTAAGTGCTTCATTAAGAAATTGCAAATTTTGCTTCTCACTTACTGTAACAATTCTGCAGCAATCAAGAGCTGAACATAATAGTCTTAAATGACCACATGTAAACTTTTCAAAATTGGCTGCTTGTGACAGCCATTTCTGGACTCCTTCCTTTAATAATGGATATATTTGTAATTTGTATTTATCTAAATTAACACTGCGCTTGAGTAATTTATTAACAAATTGTAATACTACAGCTGCATGACTTGCAGATATTACAGAGGAATTATAAAAAATATCAGTGCCTCGCACATGCTTGAACAATATTGTCAATATTATTGAAAAGATAGAAAATGCATTCTCAATACCAAGTCCATAATGTAGTAAATTAGACAATGCACTAAAAGCTTCTATTTGTAAATGTAAACCATAAGTTCCATCAACTCCAGAGCTTACATATTCAGATAAAGGTTTTAGTATGTTATACTCAGATATCAAAATATCACCAATTTCTTTGCTTTGTAAAGTCAGAACACGTAAAAGTTTTAGAGCGGCTAGTATTGGTTTTCCTTTATAAATAATGTTTGCCTCAAAATTGAAATTGACACCAGTGGCAGGAAGAAAATTGTTAAAGATAGTTAACATCAAATGATTAGCATTAACTATTTTACTAGCAGTATCTAATGAATCTCTGGATAGTCTTGTCAAAATTTGAAGACAATATTGAATACAATTAAAACTTGGTCTTATTGTTTCCATTATATAATAAAGTCTTTGAAGAATATCAGTTCGTAGGAGGGCTGTTATTAAATCAACTTCAGCAAGATGAAAGTCTTTTAACTCAGATTCCTTTGATTCAAGTTCTGCAATCTCAGCCTTATCATTTTCTAGGCAAGGTTGAAATGTGCCTTCTTCAAAGCCTATTAAAGCATCAAGGAAGGCTTCATCAACCCTGTTGTAAATTAGATTTCTCATAGCTTTTAATGCAGGTTCTAAAATTATGATTTTATTTTCATCCATTGCTATTCTGATCATAAAAAAAATTTTTGTGATGGGCAATTCCAAAATATCTTTATAGGTTCCAGCATTGTAATATTCTAAGATACCTGCTATGGCATTTAATGCCATAGCCCTTTGTTGTGTTATAGTTGAGCGAGATAGTTCTATGAGTTCTGTTAGGGAGTAGCCAGGTCGATGAGGTTCTTCTCCATGATGAAAAAGTATTTTGGTTTCTTCTGTATAATCCATAGTATAAGGTAACAGATATCCTGTTAAGTCAAATCTCGCTTCATATGGTTCATCTGGTTTTATAATTTTGCCGTCTGCTATGGCCTTCATCCATTCTAATTTATCTTTTTCAAAGGTATCAAAGTGGAGCCATTTATTGATGTTTGGATTAGAAAATACATCATTTTCCCATAAACTATCATGATCTAGTGTCATGTCTGTCTCATCAGAACTTTCATCTTTAAATGTTAGCTCACTTGTATCCATTGCTTTTGGTGTGTTTTCGATAGCAAAATTTTGCCCGGTGTCAGTAGAAATCTCTAGTCGTTTAGTCTTAATGAATTCTATTAATTTGGGATCTAAATTTAAAAGCAATTTTTGTTGCTCTTCTAATATTTCTTTTTCTGACATTTTTTGTAATATCTCATTATTTTCACTGTGTATTGAATACGCATCTTCTGATGATAAGATGTAACTTTTAGTGGGAAGGTTCAATGAATTAGTCATATCAACTTTGAAACCTGTACTATGTGATTCATCAATATCCATTTTGATCTCCTTCTTCTGTAACTTTTCTAAGTGAGAAGAATGTATACTTTTACTTCCAGCTATAATAGTAGTATCACACTTGGTAACGGCGGGAAACCCTGCTGATGGCATCACGTAAGTTTCAAAATTGTTAAATTCGTCAGTATTTTTTTCTATGATATCACCCAAAAGTGATGGCAGTACTTTAGGAAAATAAACTTTGTCATCGTCGATTTCCGTCGCTTGATCATCGTTTACAGGTTCAGAGTTTTTTTCCACAATATCACCCATGAGAGAACTAGTATGTACATCGTTGCGAGGTCGTTTTTCAAAATTGTTTGTTAGTCCCTTAGTAAGAGCATATTTTGAGGGTTTTCGAGTTGTTTCGTTGACGTTGGTTCTTTTAGTAGTAAGGTGTTCTGTTCGGCGTAAGTTAACTACTTGCGCGGCTGGCTGCATATTTTGGTTCTTGTTCTTATCTCTTAGAAACTCTTCTTGCATTTTTAACAAATCATCTTCGTTTTCTCCGGGCTTTGGCCTTTTTAACATTTTTCTGTAGTAGATCCTATTAACCAATTTAAGTTGGAATATTTATATACTAAATAGTTGTATGAAGTTATATGCAAAAATAAATATTTGTGCAAAAATAGAGGTTAGATCCTACAATAACATAATGATGTCAAAGTACACTACACAGATTACAAAATTTAACTCTTCATTTATAATTTATGGTTTTAATAATAGACTAGTTATTTACACCTTTTATGCTAGTTAAATATATCGTACAGTTTATATAATTAGTAAAAATAACAAGCAAGATTTATCTAGATTTTTTGAGTAATAGTAAATGACACAATAATAAATGTGGTTGAACACAATTTTAAATCGAGAACAGAATAATAATTATCATGACACTGCCTTTTAATGACATATGTTCAAATTAGTACAAACACGTGCGCTAGTACGTATTGCTTGATCTTATAAAGGGACGTTTGAGTATTATAGAAATAAGTATAATTTTTACTACTGATATTACAAACAAAATGCCTAAAGTAAAACATAGTTTGGATAAACTTAAACATCCAAATAGCAGAAAAACTATATCGCTAGCAAAGAAAATGTTGAAAAATGAAAAGAAAAATCACAATAAACTCGGAACTCATATCAAAAATAAATTGATTGGTGAAAAATTATTGTGGTTTAAGGAAAGAATTCCCAGTGATTGTGCTGTTTTAAACAAGGAACAAATCACATCGTTAATAGAATCATTTCTGTCAAGATTTGATGAAGAATTAGAACAAATAGCACTAAAAAACTCGATCGGTCAAAGGAAATATTGTCAGCATGCCAGTCGAAAAGATATTATAAAAATGAAAAAGGAGAGGGAATTAGAAGAATTTAATACGTGCGGTTTAGAAATGCCAGATCTAATGGATCAACAACAGATGGAGGTGTTGAGAAATTGGAAAGGGGAATTAAGATATTTACAGCATTTTAAACTAAAAAGAATTTCTAGAAAGCATCTATCATGATTGCAATAAATTAATTTATTACTCATGTCTTTTAATCAGGAAGCCTTTCAAAGTTTACACACGATTTAACTTGCTGTTCATGGATGAACCGTGGTGTATATTTTGTTATTAATGAATGACAAAAAAAAACTCGAGAATGACTGTTTTATTAATTTCATGTGTACATTACAGATAATACGAACAATATAAATAGGAATTAAAGTGAGCAGGGATGAAAATAAAATAACATTAAATTATTTCATGCCGACTTACAATAATACAATGTTTAAATGCTATACTACAAAAAAAAACTCAGTCAATAAGTATATCACAACAACAAATTTTTTATATCATATAACAAAGTAGTCTGCTTAGTATAGTTTGTGTCCAAATCAAAAAATATATTGAAGATAGGAAATCACCAAAATTCTTTATTGACACAATATAAGATGCCCTAATTAAAAATACAGGTACCTATTCCAATAAAATAATGAAAATCAAAGTTTATCTATATAATGAAGCTATAATTTACACAACATCAAATTTTTACAATGATATATACATTTAATATTTCAAGTCTCATGTCTTACAAAGAAACAAAATGAAATAATTGGATAGATTTTTGTAAATTAATATAGGCAGCATTTTGTTCAATGTTTTCATTAGTACATTCATGTCTAACAGTTTGCCCATGAAAAAAGCTAATTATACAATTCAAGCACAATGTAAAATAAAATTTAAACACAATATTAGGTATAAAATGTTGGGCATTTTAATTTAAATGTAACATTCACTGCACTTCAAATGTTATCGAATTTTAATTGGAATTTATTTAATTGGAGCTTTATATTCTAAAAAACGTGCAATTAAAACTAAAATTTTATACAAGAATTTTAAAAATAAAAAAAGTAAAATTTTTATTTAGAAATGCATATGTTTTATTTTAAATACATTTTGGACTAGTTTTATGTGAATTAATATAATGTTCATTTGAAACTTAAACCAATGTGTTATAATATGTTTATTGATTGAAAGTTCATTTAATATTTTTAAGTATATGTTTAATGACATTATTTCAACGTTTTACTAAACACAGGGATAACCATTTATAGTTGGCAGTATATGTTCATAGGTGTACATGTAAATTACACAGTGTATTATGTATTATTCTTGGATCCAATCTTACAGCTGCAGATGGGGTTGCAACCATATCTTTAATGCATAGAAATGTTTATCATGTTTTGAAATGTTTAAAAAAGTAAAGACCATATCTTTGCTTTTCTTAAGTTTTTCAAATGCCCCGAGGCATCAAATGCAGATGGATCATAAATAGGAATGCATCCTAGGTGTCCATCCAGGTGGCATCTCCAATTCGTTTATCAATATTGACACTTCGTTACACTAAGTATGTAATTTCACTCCCTATGCTTAATTTCTAGTTGTTAACATTATATACAGAATGATAGGTTTTATTAAACCACGGGCAGCAAATAATGGCCTTTTTTATACATAGATAAAGAGAGTATGAAGTAACTGAAAGTTTTGACAAACTATGTAGCTAGGCACTTTGATAGTCTAATACAATAATAATTTTTTTAAGTTTTAGAAATTTTCTCTACATTCTTACTTTTTTAACTCACAACAATTTAAAGACCTAAGAAGGTTACTATGTACAATACAAGTAGAAGAAATATTTTTATTTAATAATATTGAATGGTACACCATACATAAAAGATACACAAATAAAAGATATCTTTTGGATTTTATATAATGTAATATGTACACATTGTACTCATTTATTGATCCATTGACTTTATTTAAGAAAGGATTAAGGCAGCTGCTACTAAATAGAGAGCAATTGTTTCATTCATTCAAATCCCGATCATAGCATATGAAATTCATACTCCGTATGTATATTCAAAAAGAAAATCAGGTAAACAAAGGTAAGTGGTAGAAATCGTAACCCCTCTGGCCGCGAGCAGCAAGCCAGATGTAAACAACATGATAGGCGCCCGGGACAAAACATATCATGCCAGCAACAAAGAACACTGCACCTTGAAGTCCATTCTCTGGTTCGGCGACCGCGAACGCGCCCATGCCGAGCAGGCCCACTCCCACAAGTAGGAGGATGACCGCTGCACACACTGTTTTCCAATTCTCACGGACCTTAGGGTGGTTCCAGCAGTACATTGATTGTGAGGCTTCAACATATTCATGGATTAGAGAGTCTGAGTCCCTAGATGTTGTGTCTTCTGTGCATTTGTAGGTTTTACTGTAAAGTTACACAAGTATTTCAATAAAACAAAATTGATTTGCTAATTTGTGCATTAAGCAAAAGGTAAATTAACTAATTAATTTTTGTTTTAATGAGTCATGGAATTCCGCAAAGAAACACTTGAATCAATAAATTATAAGAAATGTTTTATATAACATATCAATATTTAGTAATGGCTATGTAAAGAATAAAATAAATAACGATATTTTGAGGAACACAAAATACACGTCAGATAAACAAATATGACTTAGGTTAGTTTGAAGTAAAGTTGTAGAAATTCAGAAAAGAAATTTTAAAACATTTTTTAATTATGAATTATCTTACGATATTGTATCATAAGTTATAACTAAAACTGGTCTTAAATATACGAGGCAAAATGATTTGTATTATTTATAGACATATAAATCGAATGCTTCATATGTTAATCTGTAACTAATAACCTTGACAATGCATTGTGTAAGCAACTAACATATACTATGATTTAATTAAACTGAATTTCTAAGTCTTCTTATTGATGCTCTGGTGGGATTTTATCTGTAAAAGTTTTAACATTAATTTAAATATCTTATTCCTTTATACTCAATGGAAAAAAATTAATAATGACATCAAAGTCAAATTACAATTACTTGACTACTGTTTGTTGGTATTTTTTTGTCCAATTATAAATTATTTGGTATTTTTATTATCCATTTTATAGGATAACTTTATAATGTCTTAAGTTATCTTAAGATTAAAAAGAGGGCAATGTTATACTACTTACAGTGAAGAATTACAAAAGTATTAGGTATATCGGAAAGTTCTGACTGCATTTAGAATTAATGAAAACAATAAATTTTTCATACTATGAATAAACTTCATTGATAAATGTAAGGTTAGAGTTTGAACAAAAAATTCCCCACATTTTGACATGAACTCCTGTGTAAACTAACTTTCAGCAAGTAATAGGATGCAATTAATACAGAAAATATGCATAATCTTTTAGCAAATAAGTTAACTAGAAATTAGTTTGAAAACTATTGTGTTAACATTTGTTATATAGCTACAGTAATAAGGATAAATAAATGTTAATTTTAATATATGTATCCATATAGGATAATATATAATAACTAGAATAATATATATTAACAAATAAGTAATAGTAAAAGGAAATGAAGAACCAGAGATGAGTGTTAAATTGATAAAAAAATAACAGGTACAGATTAATAAAATATTGGAAAGTAAAAGATATACTAGTAGTTTATAACGTAAAATATAAGAAAATGAACCCTGTAAAAAAACACATCTGAACAAGAAAATCAGAGGAAAACTTCAAATTAATACACACATATATATAAATACTAGCAGGAGTTTAACAGAATAAGGAATGGATGGTTTTTGATATCGTATAATGAGATTGTTATGATTTTTGATAAAATATAATCAAGACTTCACACTAGTGGTAAATTGGGTAAGGATAGTCTTGGTTTCCATATGTAGGAAGCAACGATGGTAAATTTCTAAAGAGAAATTTACCATTAAGAGTCAGCTTAAAGAAGCGAACTTTTAATTTGTTAAGAGCCAATTAGTGATGATGGGGTATCACCAAATAAAATATAAGGTTTTGAAGGGTACCAAAGTGGAAAATACAGACTAAATATTCTAGTATTGACACTAACTATTATAAGAAATAAAATAAAAGTAATAGAAAATTTTCTGAATTTTGAAAAAGAAACTAACAAATCAAAGATGAACAAAAGGTAGGATGACATTATATCAAACTGATCAGTGTGTAGTCAATATACAACAATATAAATTGATTTGCTACACATTCCTCAGCATTATTATGTAAATTAATGATTGTTTCTTACATTTACATTGCTCATGGCTATTTAAAATAATTAAAATCCTTCGTCATTCACTTTATCAACAAGATAAGAAAATTCTTTGTGTCAGATCGTTTCCCTCAAATACTTTTGTAATTGAACTATATTACTAAGTAAATATTAGCGATTAATTTTCTTTGCTATAAATCGAGGAGAATTGGGGCTGCGGGTCGCGAATAGCGGCTTGCGTGTTCAGTTCAAATACCTATGCCCCACTATGTTTTTATGACTCATGAAAAGGTCAAGAACATCAAATACACCGACCACCATAGCTGACTTTTGAAGTAGATTTTATGAATGAACTTTACAAAATATTCACAATATAAATTAAATAAACCATACCTGGAGAGGTAGTCACCGCCATTCTTGAATTTGTTCTGCAAAGGGGACTTATCACCCGTCGCGCCGTAGACTTTTATGGCCTCATCAGTCTCCTCCTCGAAAGCATCGTCGATTGAAAAACGTTTGTCACTGTTACCGAATGGTCGAGTCATTTTTAAATTATTTGGTGGGTACGAGATGTGAGAAAAACATTACAACAAAATGTAACGTTCGGACAAAGACAAAACACAGCTGTCAATTTGTCATTTTAACATGCGCCATATTGATCAATAGGGACTGCCACAGAGTGTGTAACGTTTTGCTAAGAAGTGCATGTATAGATGATGTGCTACAACAAAAACTTCAAAGTTCATGAAAATTGATGATTTGAATAATCCTTGCCTTTATTATATGAAAAACTCCGAGAGCCATAGTAAGTGAATCTTAGAAACTTATTTATTTAATAGTTATTATCCATAATTTTCTGTATTATCCTATACATTTTTAACCCAGAAAGATCAGGTTTTCAATTCAGCGCATATATAATTTTATATCTTTTTTGTATAACTTAGCAAACTTTCAATAGACAGATTTTATGTTATTATTAAACAGTATATAAAAGGTTAATAAATTAAAAAAAATGCAACATAAAGGAATTCAAAACTGGAAGTTAGTGTTCAATTTTTTTGTTTTTACATTAAATGGACTACTGCCTGATTACGATCCCACCTGATGGTAAGTGGAGATTTGGTCTGTGATAGTAAATCGCACTTGTCTAGTCTTCTAGACATTCGCGATGGACTATATAGCTAATTCACTCTGTTAAAAATTCTCACGTCGTATCATGAAGGAAACACTGATTTTGGCAATCTTTTCCAATCCTTTATTATTGGCATTAAGTATGAAGCAAATCGCTTTTTGACCGTATACGAATAACTATTTTACAATCGGA
>DWQX01005223.1:0-13393 GCA_018245475.1 Pharmacophagus antenor
GGGGAGGGAGGCACCACCCTGACACCCGCAATCCCCCTTTGTCCTCAGTAATGAAGATTATCGACGGAGGAAGCAGCGCTACCGATGCCGGGGACCGAGCAATTACTTGATTGGTTTTTGGTGTTTTGTTTGAAGAAAGGAATAAGGGAAGTTATGGAGTGAGGCGCCTTCCGAAGTTCCGCAGTTGTGAAGATTTTAGGAACTAAAGGTCAAATTGTACAAAGTTAAAGATTTTGGATACGATATCCGAGGTATTTAAACCTATTACACAATCAACATAGACACAAGAGTTATAAATAAAAATTGCGCTACAGGCTTCAGCAGAAATAAAAGTATTTTTTTTAATTTTCACATTATCCACTCAATGTAGTGTTAGGTACAGGTAATCGTATTTCCTATCACATTAATAATAAATATGTAACCGTATATAGCTTATATAAGACCTGAATATACTAGAATAAGTAGTATACTAATTATTAGAAAATGATATTTTTATCATTCTTATATTTTTCATTTTTGTCGGTGGTTTTTTATTTCTGCAAATGTTTGTGATAGTAAACGGATATCTTCCATTTACTGTTAGTATTTTGTAATTAAGTGCTAATAATTTTGTCACAGTAATATTTATTGCGAATAAAATAATTGATTTAATAAATTTTAAAATGGCTACAAAGTATGAGATATTTGAAAATAAACAATACAAATTTTTAGTCGCTAATAAATCTAAACAAGAATTTAAAAAGAAACAAATTGCATTAATAAATTAAGCGCCTTTGTTAGCTTAATTAGAATTTAAAAAAGAAAAGCAACTCGAAGACCGGAGGCGGAAATGCCACAATGGCGACGTGAACCCGCGCGGATTAGATTCAAAGCGGGCGTTCGGCGATCCTTAAATAGATAGCGCGGACGCGCTAAGTGATGCCAATTAGCCTCAGGCGCGCCCTCTCTCGACACCGGCTAAGGTGAACCAGCCGGCTGCTTGTCAATCCCGGATTTTTTTTTATAGGGCGAGTAGGCCAACGAGCGAGCGGTTCGCCTGATGGAAAGTGATCACCGTCGCCCGGAGACAGCCGCAACGTTCGGGAAATCGCAGCTGCGTTGCCCGAAAATTGGCTCCATTCGAAAAAAAATCCATACGAAGAGTGTCATTAACTTATCGCCTTTAATCTCTTGCGTTTGAACACGCTACTACAACGACCTGTATTTGGTAATGTATCGTTTGCTGTTTACGTATTGTATGCTCGCCTTGTAACTCGGCGGTCCCGGGTTCGACTCCCGAGTCATAACGAGCAGAGTGTAGATGTTGGTAGGTTTTTAGATAGTTTAATTAACTTAAGAGGCTTTAGGATGAAACATCAACCAGTGCAAGGCGGTCGACAGTAACAGTATGCGTTTAGTTGCAGATAGATTAAATTCAAAACCGGGGTATTCTGAGCGAACAACTTTGAACATCTACGGCTTCATCGTTACTTAATATCTTGTGAAACCTTGTTCAACTGTAACTTCACTTAAAGTTAAGTTAAATTATAAAAATAAAAGTTATGTACAAAAATTACATTTGTTATCGAGAATGTTATCTTTTTTGTGAAATATATGTTTACGTCGTTTTTTATTTCAAACGAATAAAATGAGAAATAAACTCAAATTTAAATCAAATTAACAATAACGTATCCGAAACGAAAATGTTTTACCGTGTCACTAAGACACCTCCTTTTAATTGTTAACACTTCCATGTAATTCGTAAGTTACCTTCATCTCGTGCGTATTCGTTTCATCATAATTAAGCCGGCAAAGTTCAAGATTGTCCCCATCCCGTCCCGAGTCTTTAATTCTCCCCCTCATTTTCAACATAACTGGTTCATTTCACCCTTCCCCTCGCTGCATGTACTTTCCCATATCAAACTCGCACAAACTAAGTTCATTTTGATGTTGTCTAAAGGAATGCGGATTATATCGGGTTAGATATGGCTGCTATACGTGCTTGCGTGGTTGTTTATTTGTGGGGAGTTGATGAGGCGTTTTCTTTGACGATGCCTAATGAATATTTGCTAAGTAAATGTACTTATAATATTTCCTCATAGACATCATGTTTTACAGTACGCATAGTAATTTCTTATGCGTTCATTCATGTTATATATTGAATAAAAATAAAATGTATAGATTTCATCGCAACAATTCCCGTTATTTTCGATGCTTTATAGTACAAATGTCCTTAGGGATTTTAGTACAAGACGTATTAATTATGATTTAACAATCTGGGTCTGGATTACTACTTCATTTACTATAGCTGTCTGTAGGTTTAAATTTATTATGCTATTTTAAACGCAAGATTTGTTTTACTAAATTAGTGTTATTCATAATATATACAATTGCAATTAGTTGCATTAATAAAATTGCTATTAAATTTGTGTGTTATATTCCATATTTGTCCATGATCAATGCAGTGATGTTTTTAGTATTATCTTTTTTTAAATACGCAACAGTTTTCATATATTACATTGACAGATTACTAATTACTTAAAATGATTATAGACAAAAAACAGCTTGCAGCTTTCCGAATTTTGATAACATTATGATAGTGTAAAAGAAAAAAAATACATTGTCATAATAATAATAAAAATATATTATTATTATTATGATAATGTAATTTTTTTTCTTACTTTATCTTATTTATTAATTACAAATTATGTGTTACAACGTAAATATTTCAATATAAATATATTATTATTCGTAAAAGATATTAATAGCACTATTAAAAAAAACGTTTCAACAAAATACACTCACACCCTGGGCACTTCGCAGCTCCATCCGAAAGTCAATCGGGCTCCCAGCCACCCTCGCGGGGAGACATTTTTACGCGAGTCGGCGTAAAAATATCCCCGGTAACTTACGCAAATGGATACATTAGTCAGACTAATCTTCATTTGTAGCTGCCCCGGCGTTCCTTTAATATTGCGGAATGGGTATTTAACACAGATGATGTCCGATTCACTTAGTTTTCTTTAAAAAAAAAAAACCGATGCTTTTACGGGAAAAAATGAGTAGATGTCGCTTCCCATTTGGAGCACTTAAGACCGGTTCCGATTTACGTTTAGCTTTTTTTTTTATTACCGAAGGATTTTTATTTACGGCCAAGTCTCTGTTATAACGCGGTTAGAGGAAACGTTTAATGTTATGTTTTGCTTCAAGCGTTTAAAAATCTTTAGGATTTTTATAGTTACCAATTAAAATAAACATACACGCATAAACTTCGGACAAAATTATTGGCATTATGATAAAGGATGTTTGTTTATATAACGCCAACTTTACTACGGCCGATTTAATGCATTTCTTAATTTAAAGAAAAAATTAAATAAAAAAGTCATATAGCTAAAACATTTTATTTATTATCGTAAAAATATTAATAACGCAGCTGACATTAATTTTAAACCGATGAATTTATCATTAGTAATTTATTATCTTATTAACGTTTATACACGTGTAATTTATAAGTAAACGGTTTATCTGTGATATAACATGTTAAAGTAAGGCTGGTAACAGTGTGATTTCGACGAGACAAACGCCGAATTGTTTCCGTCAGTTTTCCCATGGGCGGCGCTCGCACAGGTAGCTACGACAATAGGGCATTGTGTGGCGGGCGTGGCCCATTGTGCCCCTCAGCCAATCGCGTCGCTACACACAACAATAGCGCACCGAATTGGAATGCCGTCTCCGCTCTATTGTCGGATTGGCGTTGTGCGCTTTTCTGCTCACGAATTTAAAATAGGAATGCGCAATTGTTTTCGACGCCTACGTCATAATGAATTTCATCTTCACGGCAACAGATTATATCATAATTGTACCGTTTGAATTTGGAACTATTTCTCTATAAATAATAATTCAGCGATTCTTTGAGTTTTACGCCCACATTTTATTTAGGTTTGTTTATCTGGTTAATGTTAGAATTCGGTATCAAACGAAAATAACTCACCCTAAGTTTTGTAACGACGCGTAATAAATTTACACGTCCTCCACTCGATTTTATGTGATTTTTTGATTTTGTTCATCAAAATATAAGTATATGAAAGTTTACTTGATTAATTGGACCATACAAACTCGAATATTTTAGATTAAATAAAGCTAGCTATATAGCAGCTATAAATAAAATTAACTCCCCGGCGAGGAATCGCACCCCGATCTCCCGCGTGACAGGCGGTAATACTTACCACTATACTGCAAAGGTTTGCCGTAATTGCTTTAAAAATTATAAATAATTCATTCAAATCTTTCACATAAGTACTATTTTAAATGTTATTAAATCAATAAGCAACTTTTTTTAATTCACATGTTTTTGTAAGCAATTATGTATGCAAACACTTGTGATATAATTTATTGATACACGTGATACTTTTTGAAACCCACTAACTAAATAAAACAAAAAAATATTTTGCTAATTTCCGCCTCTTTTTATCACAAATATTACGACTAAATTACGTTGTAACGCGGAAGTCCTGAGTTTGAGTCCAGGGCCACAAGAGTAGTAGAGTCTCGATGGTGGTAAGGGTTTTCAAACCCGCCTGGCTAACTACCACCCTCAATGTCAATTTGCCGCCATAACAGCATTAGCTGTTTTCCGGCAGTCATACACGTGATAGCCTCATTGTCACTTAACATAAGGTGAACTCTGAGGTCAAATATAAGCCCATAACGGATAAAAAAAGACTAGTGAGATCAACATACACTAGATCTCTATTAAGTATAGTTCGAGATCGCGCTCAGACGATGGTAAGTGTAGAGACGTTTTAAAAAAATACATCGCTCTTGCATAAGACAAGCAGTTAAGCCTATCTAAAATTACCAAACTTGATATATTATTAGGTACATATAATTATATAAGCTATTCAACCGGGACACTGGAAGAGGTCGGTCGTTAATAGGTGCGCTGACCGGATGCTGTGGACAGGTGTGGCTGACTGTCCGCCGGTACAATTAGCGGCGTATGGGCGACGTGTGCGCGCGACTGTACCTGTGACATCACCAGTCTACTGCTTACACCAACAGGCCAGTATTGTTTCTAATTGACTATGAGTTAACATTTAACGACGTCTTCGCATGTTAAGAGATTATGAGGTCACTCGTTAATTATACAATTTTTATATCGATTATAGGCTAACACTTAATATCGATTCACCCCGTGTTGAATAACTATGAAACCGTAGATGGTGAGCCGTGTTCGCTCAGAATACTTCTCTTACATGTATGACAGCTTGAACATAGCAATGCTGTTATGGCGACAGATATATACTGGTATCTAGGTAACTGGCGTCAAACTTCACATTTCATGTAATCCCGGGATCGAACCAGAGATTTACGCATTACAAGACAAGCGTTTTAGCCTATGCGTCACGGAAGCAGTTCAAACTCGTACAATAAACGTCAACTGTAGTAGGTGGTATTTTTGCTAGATACATTAAAATATAATACATTTATTTCGTGATAAGTAAGACAACAAATGATTATTTAATATACTTGTTTACAAATTAAAGACGTAATTTATGTCACTAAACAGTAATTGTAGTGCGTAATCTCTATATCTAATTGCTCGCGAGGTATATATTGGTTAGTAGAAATTTTCTTTGATAAACTTTATTATAGTTAAAATAAAATCGTACTCAACAAATTAATAATCAATTGAATAATCGAACGTCAAATCGTGAGGTGACTCGAGAGAAAAAATGTTGCCGACATCTGAACAGACAAAAATGTATTCAATGCCGTGCCTAAAACAATCCCGGCACTCGTGTACGCTAAAAGCGCCCGCTCGTTAAGCGCGGAGAGGCCGGATGCCGCGGACAGGTGTCGCTGCTCGTCCGACGGCGACAAATAACCGAGCGCGACTGTACAACTGCGCACATTGATTTCGCGACGCGACTGTACAACTGCGCACATTGATTTCGCGACGCGACTGTACAACTGCGCACGATGAGTTCGCGACTCGACTGTACTCCGTCTCACCGTTAACTATCGTTTCCAATGCTAATGAAATGGTAAAAAAAAAGGTAAATACCATTACAAATAAATAAAATTACGTTTCGTTTTCATTATCAAAGAAAAAACGCTTAGTTTGTAAATAACATATTTATGTCCTGGTGAATTTATAAATAGAACTTAATTACGGTAAAGACATAATTCAAGGTGTAAACCCCTGTACATAGTCATCGGCAGATATATTGAAGTCGTTTCTAAATCTATACTATGTATAAATAGGATAATTCTTTTGAATTATAAATTAAAAAGATCACTTTTAAGTTAATTTAACGTTAAGGAAGATTATCATTCAAAAAATTCAACTGTTATAAGATACAAAGGGACATCTATCTGTTATAATTAGCATTATAAAATATTATACGTATCTTATAGATGTTTTAGTAAGCCTCCTATTTCCACAATATTATAGGAGTTATATTTTGGTTTATTGTATGCATAGCATGGCATGTCAACCATATTATTTATAGGAAGAAAACACCTATCAATTCAATAATTTTGGTCGATTGCAAAATAAATGTATAAGAATATTATAAACAATTAATATAATAAATAAAAGAAAGTAACCTAAGATATGCAATGATCAGTAATGTCAGTAATAATTAATATTGTCTTATCGGAAAATCGCATATTGATTTAGCAAAGTAAGAGATTAAAAATGAAGCGAAATTATCCTAAGTTAGCATAGTACTGAAGCTTTGCCTCGTATGTACCTATTTGTTATGTGGCTTTAGATTTGTTTCATTTCAAATAAACCTCACACACGCGAATAACTTGTAAACGTAGCTATATCATCCATTATATAATGACCTTCCCCGCCCTCCGCGTGTATGCCTATAATGTTTTCCGAGGGGTTATGTAATGCACTATCAGAGATCTTTCTGAATTGGACAATGTGTAACAGTTTCGTAAGAAGCAATCATACAATATGCGACATACAATATTCATATTTTCGGAACATTAAGGTTAAATATCGCGTGGCTGTATTGAAGATTAGCCAGTACGAAAGTTTGCGGTGCAGATATGTGTTTCCACCTCCCACCCGTCATCCCACCCTCCCCTGGCACCCCTAGAGCATCGTCTTGGAAATGTTTAGTCTCGCTTCTATAGACATTTTGTTTGTCCCTTATTCTTGCTTCGTTGCTTTCAAGTTGCGAAATAGATTGGTAACGTGTTTTTTTTTGTATGAAAATATAGCGGACTTTCTTTACATTGTATTTAAATAGAAGTAAATATTCTTTTGAATTCAGAAAATTCGAGTTTTTACATGAAATACACGATCTGCGACAAAAGAATTGCTTGAAAAGCATCCTGACTTATTCATTTGCGGTACATTCAATATAAAAATGGCCGAGTAATAAAAAAGAAACTTATGTAACAGTACACATACAGAAATATTATGAACCATTTGTAATAAAAACATAGTAACCGTTAAAGATAAATATAGCCACTTTATGTCGCCTGTTCCCAGCATTTACATTGAGAAGTTACTCGTACAGCCTTATTTTTAAATAGAAATTATTAGAATAGAGATTCCTACTTAGAGGCAGAATTAAGCTTCGCAATTGTATCTTACCAGACGTTCGACTATAAGAGACCATAAGTCATACCTTTAAGTGAAAAACAATACCTGGTAGAACTTAATACATGATCAATATAAGATCCCTATTCTTGTCGTCGTTTAATAGAGACCTAATGTAATAAAATTCTTTTTTGACTAAACCCGTGGCGCAGTGGTTAAACGCTTGTCTTATTACATAGGGATCTGGGTTCGATTGCCGGGCCACAGTTGTAGTGGAGTCTGAATAGTGGTAGGATTTTTCGAACCCGCCTGGCTAGTCACCACACTCAATGTCAATCCTACGCCATAACAGTATTGCTGTGTTCCGGCAGACATGTAGAGCGGGACGTATTCTCGGCGAACACGATTCACCCTCTACGGTTTCATTGTCACATAACATCTGGTGAAATCGAAGCCAACTGTTAGTGCATAACCGATGAAGAAAAAATATTGTTCGTCTGAGTGCCTGTGTACTGTAGTATTTAAAGTGTAATAAACACCTTTGACTACAAACCTTTTCTAACCCATCCATTAAGCGATTTTCAAGCGAGAAGTAATAAGGTTCTATGCAATGAACTTGGTTTTAAGCAGTGGTAATAATCTCTTACAAGCCGAAAAGACCAGCATGCTATATGTCATACAGTAGACTAAAATTAAAAAAATATATGAGTGATCTAAAATGTACATATCTTACTATTTAGGGCCGCACTATCACTTAACATCAGGTGAGTTCAACTGTTAGCCCATAATCGATAAACAAGAGTCTTGACATAACCACAACGATGACAAAAAGGAAAAAATTAGGTCATGTTATAATATTTTAGAACGTATATGTACATTAAAACTTTCGGGCTGACCTATAGTGCTAATTCTGCGAAAAATTGAATGAATACATTAGTTGTAAGATTTGAAAGTGTTGCGTGCGTGGTTTTTGGTGCTACCGACGCAAGCCTTATCGCAACGATTGTGCGCAGTGTCACGCGAAGCGGAGTGGGTATAAATAAACGTAATTACACTGCAACACCGCTTTAACTTCAGATCCAGTTGCCGGAGTCCGCGGTTTCGTTCGTTAATTGTGAAGGTTCGCGTGGAAATATATAAATTTGAATTTAGAACGAATAATCCGAACAATTTAAAAAGCGAGATATGCTCTTAGAGCATTTTTAATTGTTTCAGAGGTGCCATCTAGTTTAATTTGCAGGCAACTTTGAAAATGTAAGAGTTACATTTCTAAAGTTTATCGAATATTGACATTTGACATATTACCACCGGCTATGCTACAGATTTTATATACAAATAATGTAAAGCATATAATGTTAATTTTTACTTCATTGTCAGTTTTAGGGTTGTTTAGAAAAAATATAAAGTAAATAAAGTAGTCGTAAAAGAAAATTAAAAGAAAAAACTGAAAATTCGGACACGTAAATATAATGAATTTTTTAACAAACATTGTTGCGTAAAAATGAGGCCTCTCGTAAAACTAATGTTAATATTAAACTTTTAGGGATAAAAAATGTATAAAGCTATTAAAAGAAAAACACGCTTGGGGTTTGTTTATTAAATATCATATTTTTTTTACCGTATGTTATGGGATAACAATTTTCTTCGATTTCCCTGAAGTTATGTGACAACGAGGCCGTATATACTACCATCCAGACTACTACTCCTATGGCTCGATAATCGAACTGGGATCCTCCGCTTTATGAGGCAAGCAGGTAAACCTCTGCGCCACGGAGGCAATCAATGATCGTCATAAATTAATCGAAAAACAACTCCACAACATTTTAAATGATAAAATACCTTTTTCTGCAATCCCTTTGACTTGAAAATTATTAATAAAAATACGTAAAGCTTTATATAACAAATAATATTCGTGTGTAGGAAAAGTGAAAAGACCAAAAATACCCACATATAGTACACACAGCAAAGAGGACAGAGGTGCAGGGGGAGACAAGAGGGCCAAAAAGTAAAAAGTGGAAGGAAAGAGCTCGGAGGAAGAGAGCAGTCGGGTCTTTGTGTGACGCCCTCCCAAAGTACCGTTCGCAGAGACAGCGTCCACAATTTCGTTAATTTTAACATGCCCGAATCATTTCAATTGAAATTACTATGAAAATATTAATATTCCCGAGTTTATGTGAGATACTATTTTATAACATGTTTATAAGAACTTCTTCCCCTTACAATTAACTATCAATGAACAGACGATATTCTTTTAAATGTACCTTTATTTTATATCCTTTCCTTTTTTTATTTGGATTCCGTTAAATCGAATGAAATTTAATGAAATTACTAACTTTTCTCTATTCTTAAAAAAATCGGCTGTGCTAATTATAATATGGTATAATTATATCTTATAAAAAGTAATGATAAATATTCTGTTATATGCTTAAGTACGCATAACCGTAATTGGTTATTACGTATTTATGTACAATTTGATAATCCATATAATATATAATATTAGCCATATAATGTAATTTACGAGGTCAGAAATTATCCGAATTGATGATAATAACTAATCATCAATCTTAATTAGGTACAGTTATCATTTTTAATCACGTCTCCCGCAAAATATAAGTATCAACAGATTATTCTTCAGTCTGTACCTACTTTGCAGATACAAGTTTGTAAAGCTCGTCGGGGGGAGGTGAAATTAAGAGACACTTTGTGTCGATTCATAAAGGATGTAGGGATATGTGGCTATACACTGACAGAAATTTTTATTTCTTTTTATACGTTTACCTTTATTAATTCTAAAAGCAATGATCACTAATGAAATGATCATTTTAAAGATTACATATAAAAATCTATTAATGAATCATAGGTAGAGAAATATTTTATTTCAATTGTTTTATGTGTGGTAAAGTTAGAACAGTGGTCGAGCTTTTTAGAGCTGTCCTAGTTAATTACCAATCTCAAAGTAAATTTGCCGCTATAATAGAACTACTGAATTAATTTCACTGATTATAACGAAATCTGTATTCAACTTATAGTTGTAATATTGTTACTTTGTTAAAGAGAGCATATACTAGTAACAGGTGTTATGAGGTTTCATTAGGAGAGTTGCCATTACGCATCCAATAAAACCGGATTTTATTCAGTGATGATAACGATAACGTTAGGACATCTGACATCTCAGTCTCCCCACGACCACAGATACTGCAAAGCACTCGAAACTCTGAGAATAAAAACAGGTCGTTTACTTCGTGAAAAAAAAAGATTAAAGAAACTCGATTAAAATTGGTAATTTTAATTTCCTTAAACATACAACAGCTATTATGATAATAAAAAAAGTAATAATGAATTAGATAATTTTTCTTAAAAAAAAATCTGTCGATAACTAAGCGATTAAACTTCTGTAGACTGATCGTATCCGTTTAATTACTTCAGTGGTGCAGTGGTTTACCCGTTTGCCTTGTAGCGCGGAGGTACCGGGTTCAATTCCCGGGCCGCAGGACTAATGGAGTCTGGATGGCGGTACGCTTTTCAAACCCACCTGGCTAGCTATCACCCTCAATGTCACTCTGCCGCCCTAACAGTATTGCTATGTTCCGGCAGCTATACCTGTGAGAATTAAATGTATAATGGGCGAACACGTCATCATCTACGGCGATATTTGCACATAAGATCAAGTGAAATCGAGGCTATGTATTAGCCCATAATCGATTAAGAAAAAGTCCATCGTACGCGCAATATCTGAGCTAATAACGATGATTGTATTTTTTGGCAGTATAACAATCTGGGAAAAGAAATTAGAAGCAAGAGACTTCTTCAAAACTTCGCTAGCGGTGGGTTCATAATACGCTGCGTTTTATCCCTGTAATCAAACAATTTTGTAACGAAATCGCTTCTTGAATTTGGGTCGAATATCATAAATCATTACAAATTTTTTTTCTCTAACCTCCATAATTACGTTCGTGATAGACTAAAGTTGCGCGGGGTGGGTAGGAACGCAAATTATGATAATTTACGGCCAATTAGCTCTGTAGTTAGGGCACTAAGCCGCCCTAATGGCCTATGTATGTTGGTCCCCGCATTATTTATTGAGGGAAATATTATTTATTACGTTATTTTCGATATTCCTAGGTGTTATTTGACGTAATAATGGCACTACGTCAGTCAGAACATTGCAATTGTTAATTAAGACATCATTAAACGTATCTGTGCTATTTTCAGAACAAATTAAAGATCTGTTCCATATGGTAACAAATATCTTCACTATAATTCTTAAGAATTTATTGCATTACTTATATGTTATATTTATAATATATAAGTAATATATGGCTAGTAATAAAAAAAAATTTTTTTTTTAAATTGTCGTGAAAAATAATTCAAAAGATAAAAATAAGTAATTAAAAAATACTTAAGTAACTAATAGTCCAAAAAAAAAGCTATCCTCCCCGGCGGGGAATCGAACCCCGGTCTCCCGCGTGACAGGCGGGGATACTAACCACTATACTACCGAGGATTGTACAAATTACAACATAAAAGTAAATCATATTCATTCGAACTTCAGTGAATTGCATTCATATCAATTGCCAATATTAATAATATAATAAAGAAAATATCCATCGTGCAATGCTGAATATCTTCATTGCCAAATGTAGGTCTTTAAATCCAACTAACATAGAGATAATAAGTCAAACGCCATGCAGTGCCATTGATTAATATGCCGTGGGCTTGTTGAAATATTTGTCCCCGTTATATAATGTCTATTTTGTTCTGACTTACTTCGTAATCAATGATCTGCGAAAGGCTACTTGACTATAAGCCGAGTGGTAAATTATTTTATATTTATAGTATCGTACTTTTTATTCATTATTAACAAAGGTCGAGCTTCTGCAGAGATTGGGATTGGAGTTACTGTAATAGAATTTGTCTGACAATTTACAATCTTATTATTGAGTAGAATTTAGGATAATTATTGTAAAAGTTATATGGAATGTATTGCAAGGCAAAACCCAGTTTTATTCTTACTTTCATATAATTATTGTATCAATTGACTCGCGCTTAAACTAAATAAAACAATTTTTTGACATGTTTAATGATTTTTGTTTTAAATAATTGGATGAAAATTTTTGTAGTTACAACGATTGTCAGTATATTTTTTTTTTCGTAATTATCTATTTATAAATTAGTAATTAAATATTTATTCAGATTGCGGAATATGGTTTCTCATATAATGAATATTGTTTTTGTAAACTGTATTTTTATCTAAAGTATTAACACTTGACCTCAAGTTCAGATGGCGTTAAGCGACAATGAGGTCAAAATAATAAAGCATGGTCACCCAAAACAGTCTATCTGAACAAAAAAAAACCTTAGTACCATCCAAATCCCATCACTTACGTGGACACGGATTTGTTATACCGGTAATGGGTCTTGATTTCCCCTGATGTTAAAAGACAATGAGGCCTTACATGGTAAAACGTGTTTCGCCCAGAATAATTCTGGCTTTCATACGTATAAATGCCTAAACACAGAAATCTTGTTATGGCAGTAAATTGTCAGTGAGGGTGGTATCTAGCCCGGCGGGATTGAAAATCCTACCGCAATCTAGACTGCACTACTCCTGTGGTCCGGGAATTGAACCCGGGATCTCTACGTTACAAGGCAAGCGGGTAAATCACTGCGCAACGGAGATAGTCAAGGATCCGAACGACGTACTTGTGTATTGCATGGAAAGCGATTAAACGTTGTACCGTGTTAGGATTGTAGGCAACAAAACGAAGGGGACACGCCCGTTCAAGCTACGATAGATATTTATCGAAGTGCAATCATTTTGTTCGCGGATCGCCCGCCCGAGCAGCC
>DWQX01005224.1:0-13392 GCA_018245475.1 Pharmacophagus antenor
GTGCTTGGCAGTGTGATGCAGCTCAGCGTTTTCGTGACGCGAGGATTTTAGTTTCTATCCACGCTTGGTGTTTATTGTCTGTTACTGTGGATCGCGGATATTTAAAATAGTTGGAAACTAGAAATTACTATATTTCTATGTTTTCATTTATTTGTTTATCATAACTAAATTTTACCATTTTTATAGTGTATGTTAAGCGTGTTTTATATTACCCATAGTAATGGTAAGTCATGGTTATTGTCCTATCTAAATAATAATAATAATTATTATTATTAAAACGGTACTTCGTGATAATTTTATCATCAAGAAATCTCTCCAATCCACCTCTAACCATAAGTAATGTAAAGCACTCGAAATGTGTCGAATTAAATAGTCTGTAATAACCATAGGGGTCTATAAAGACTCTCAGGGGTCAACGACGATTTGCAATGGGTCCATGTCAACGGAATAAAAATGTAAGTCCATTACATAATCCACAACAATGATTAATTTGTCAAGTTGATCAAATGAAATAATAATTTAATATTCTAGAATTGAATAATCTTTATTGTATAATGAAAACAAAATAAAATACACATGAAACAAAATAAAAGAAAGTAACTGCTACAAATAGAGCGAAGTGAAAGAATATGTCAGCAGTGCATACGGCGGTCTTACTGCTGAAAGCAGTCTCTTCCAGATTACCTTAATATATTCTACGCACAACCAAAAAAACACGCCAAATGACCGATAACATAAGAAAGTTTGGACACCACTGCTTTATATAGATGTCATAAAAACCGTAAAATGTTGTTACTACAAAAGTAGTAGTGTGTAATGTTCGCATAAATACAAGAAATCAATGTTTACATGTTATTATCAAGATTTTTTCTTAAACACATTACATTTAATATAACTTTGAATAAAACTAAGGTCCATTTAGGCATAAGAAGAGATTTTCTATACTACATAAAGACAGATCAGGTATCTCCATTCTCATTATACTCGTGTAATTATTTTTGTCAAAAGAATACAACTACCGATGGTGTATTTCCGACGAACGATTAACGAGGAAGGCGTGTCCATATCGGCTTTACTAATAAATCCGACTAAATTCCAAATTCCCTTACTTAAGTAGACATGATACCCTATAAGTAGAAACAAAAGCGTGCCAAGTAAACTTCCCGGACAAAGCCTCCCGGAATCGAGGCGATTGCACGTTAATAATGAAAGTTTCCATTCCGGAACTTCAAGTTACATTTATCTGCTACGTTTACTAATTATATCGGTCAAAGTTAAGTTAAAGGCCGTTGTATTTTATAAAGCTTTAAATTTTCATTTTATTTACGATATATTGATATTGGAAAACAATATTACAAATGTAAGTACTAACTGACAAACAAATTAAAGTAGGGTCAGAAAAATAAGTTGGAAAGATCACGAGAATCCGGAGAGCTGCTAGAATCGTATGCCGCTTGAACAAATGGAAAGGTCAGCAAATTGCTTCAGCTATGCAAAAGTTATAGAGTACAGACAACAAAACTGATTCTTGAATGCGAGGAGTATTTAAATAAGTTAAACGTAGTGCTTTCGACGAATATTTAATTTATGAATATAACTTTGTTATGGTTTATGTGACCTATACCGGAACTTTGCTTATTACGTAGGTTATTTAGATTTATTATATTGTTTTCTTTGAGGGTGATATGGTCATTTGATGAGATTGTCATTGAACCCTCTATTATTACATAAATTAAAAAAAAAACTTGACATTTATGACCCTCGAGGCATTTTTTTGGGAACGGGCTAACACATGATTTAATTTTCACGCGATCTTAAATGACAATGAGACTAGATAGTGAAATTTGCTAGCCCAGAATACAGCTTCGCCACTTTTAATACCGGAACACAGAGATGTCTTTATGGTAGTAGATTGGCATTAAGGATAATAAGGTAGGTAATAAAACTTAGGTAAATGGTCAATTGGGTCCGAAGAAACCTTAACAAAATCGAGAGTTAAGTATTCATTTTGCGTGAAAATCGAATCAGGGACTTTCGTATGCCAAGGCAAATTTTAAAACACTGCTCCTGGGAGTCACGTCGTGAACGTGTCAACTACTTTATGTCTTATTGAAGACCACAAGATGGTTATGACGTAAACAAACAGCGATGGGAAACCCCAAGTTGATCTTGTCGCAGGAGACCAAGTGGGAACTCGGAACCTATCGATTCCGGCCAACTACTCGTAACTTGAGGCAACTAATTAAGACCCCACTCAGGTCTTATGTCCAACTTTGATGCACTCGCTCACGCTGCGGAATACCTCGCTTTACTTTGCCAAGTTTGGCAAATTGGTAACACTTCAGCGTAAAACTTGAACCGGCCATTGTGAGGTTAATGGAATGAATGTTCCGAGAAAAGATTTTACATTCTGCTATATAATAGACATTAAGCAAGTTGCATATTACTCGAAGAACGTAAGGTTTTTATAGTTAGCGCTATTAACATTGCTTTTAAATTATGTTAAGTTTGTTTTATTACATTTATTTTGGTAAATTTACAAATTGTGTATTTAAAATGTGGTTATTGGTTGAATCACTAATATTAATAAATAATTTGTGCATGAGTACGGTTGTTCAAATAATTTTGAAAAGTAGGGAAGCGGCCATATTGATTGCGTGATAGAACGAGGACAGTGTTGTAGTGGACATTGTTCAAAAGGTTTGTCAGTAAAATTAAAAGTATACAAGTAAGTGTATTATATATTAACGTTATTATTAAAACAAAAGTAATAAACGCAGAATGGATTTTATATCTATCATTAGTCATAAAAATTTCGTAATTTTTTGTTTTAAATAATTATAAACGCCAAATTATGGGCTGTTTAACACCGCATCTGCCTTTCTCCTTCTCCGGAGGTGCAATATTATAATAGCAAGGTGAGATAATATTAAAGCAAATTTTAATTTTTCGGGATTATGTCGCTAATTCGAGTGGAAATAAGAGCCAATTTCGTGTGTTATTCACAGGGCGGGCGGTTTTTATACGTGACGCGTCGCATACGTAACTTTACCATCTGCTGGTGACGCGCAAGAGGCGCAATAAAATTTACTTACAATGTGTATGATAACGCCTGAATATAACAGGATTCTTTCATTTTCAGTGATCCGTACACAAAGAGTAAAAAATGTAACCGTATTACTGAGACTCCGCCGTCCGTCTTTTTGTCTGTCTGTCTGTCAGCGGGCTCTATTTCATGAGCCGTGATAAGACGAAAATTGAAATTTTCACAAATTGTGTACATCTGTTGCCACTATACCAACAAATAATAAAAACAATATAATACTTAAAAGAAACGTAACTTTATAAGCGCGCGGAACCATTCGCTGGGCGTGCCCGTTACGCACTTGGCCATTTATTTAATAAAATAATTAGCAGTTACAATATTCATATGTACCATCTTCATAATTTTTTAAAGTATTTAGAGTTTTAATAATGTTTACTCTAACGGCAAACATTTTTATTGAGTTAATAAAAAGTTTGAACACCATTTTGTTGTACTATAACTTTTATAAATGATGATTATTAAAGTAAAATTATCGTATGTATTAAGATTTGTGCTATGAATTACCATAGAGACTATTTAAAACAACTACAATACTTAAAATAATATCGAAGCATTGATAAATAGTAGCTGAATAAAATCATAGTTTCGACATGAATTAAATGGGACCAAAAATATGTTCTGTATTTTGCTATATTTTATGAAATCAATGTATAAATTAAGAATCTTTTTTTCCGTTAAATTAAGGATTCGAGAAGGATTCCTCAAGATCAGACCGTGTTCTATGAACGTTTATATCTTTATGTATGATTTTTAATTTAAAGAAATCAAAACCATACATAATTTTAATTAAGAAAATTATAATGTCTTCGGTATAAATAACAAAGCGTACTAGGCCTGATAAATTTAATTAAAAAATAATTTTAATGAAGTTAACATTCCAACGGAGTGGGAAATATATTCCAAATTTAAAAATATATTTTTTTTAATCATTTGTTATAAAGAATCTCCTGCCAGTGATTAATGTTTGTTTAAAAAAAAAACCGCTTGCGACGCGCACGTCAACGTCCTAATGTGAGTGACGTGCTCTGTTACTCTATGTATGACGCAAATCAAAATTGTATTTTCATGAGGGACGGTTGGAAATTTTTATTTAAAACAATTTATTTAATACAGCCTTCTGACGGCATCCGTTTTGCAGTTGTTTACCTGACTGCTTTCTAACACGGAGGTCCTTGTTGGTCGAGTCTGGAGGGTGATAGGGTTTTTTCGACCCCGCCTGGCCAGCTACTACCTTCAATGTCAATCTGTCGCTATAACAGCATTGCTGTGTTCTGCCAGAAATACATGATAGCAAGATATATTCTGGGTGAACACGTTTCACCACCTACGGCCTCATTGTCACTTCACATCAGGTGAAATCGACTTCAAGTATTATCTTTTAACCGTTAAAAATAGAATAAGGGCGTTACCCGCACATAGGTGTACTTGTAAATTAACTTAAAAGTCGAATTACTTTTATAAGTAATCATGCATTATATAAATTATACAACTTTCATCATCCATACAACAATCATACGCACTGCTCAATTTGTAAAGATCACTTAAATGTTTCGTCAACAGATGGCGCTATTATAAAAACATGTAAACACATTAAAGCATAACGAAAGATATTATCACTAAACTCCTTTCCCGTAAGCCACATCTTGCCATATTAAGTGCGACACGTACCAAGTTATCTAATAGCAACTTAAACAGGAAGATTACAAAACGTCCGACCGGCGGCATGAGCCTGTCGCGACAGGTTAGACAGTTCGTTGGACGGCTCGTTGTATAATGCACAGCGTCGTGCCCCAGCCTGTTGCCTATCGGGTCGTGAAACAGAAATTTATTCTATATGTTACAAAGTGAATGTACGACATCGCTAATCTCCTAGTAAATTCAAACATTTATCGCGAGAAATGATGTTAAAATGTTATTTTTCATGAAGATTTTTTTTTTATTCGATAATTCAATACCATACGCCGATGGAATAAGAGATTGAAAAGAAATAAAAATTTGATGTCTTCTTTATTTAAGCGCGAGGTATGCTAGAAGGAAATGGAATGTGGTATGGAAGGGAAGATATGTGAGCGAGAAAATTAGTATGAGTATGAAACAAGAAGAAAGGAGTAAAAGCGACAATAACATATAAGAAAATAAAATTGTAAAGAAAAGAATAGGCCCTGTCCAAAATTAACAGGGGGAACGAGTAATAGTAAAAAAAAAACTTATTGTCTTGTTACAATATTTATATACTTCAGAGGAAAAAGTTTTTGTCAAAGACAGTGTTATTTGATTTTTCCGTATAACACCAATTAGTTCTTCACTTTAAAAAAAAACACCAAAAAGAAACACCATATGCCGATTAATGATTTAAACTTATTGTTGTATATGTCCCTGTAATTTCACATTAATTGACGACAGAACAGAACAACCACGAGAGTGACCACCAGTGTAGAAAACATACAACCGAGTAAGGGGTTGAACCCTGTCCAACTGATATATAAAAACCAATAATATAATACATAAATAATTTTAAACACTTCATATTCATTGCTTAATTTTTTTTAACGGTTAGGTGTTAACACTTGAATTGGCATTCACCTGATGTTAAGTGACCATGAGGCCGTAGGTGGTGAAGCGTGTTCGTCGGGAATATTTCTGACCTGTACGATTGCCGGAGCTTAGCAATGCTGTTATAACGGCAAATTGACATTAAAGTTGGTAGCTAGCCAGGTTGATTCAAAATACCTAACCCCTATACAGACTCCACTACTTCCATATGTCCAAATCGAACCCGGATTTCCGGATCACAAGCGGGGTAAACCACGCCTACGAAAGTAAATTGTATATATAATTTGAAATCTTAACGAATCACTTATTTATATACGTAAAAAGAACTGGTTAATATTTAATTTTGTTTATCTTATTTTTGATTTGATTATAACAAATCGGGATTCAGTATATTCTCGTGCCCATGCCATTAGGTAGCGGAGTTCAAACTGTGCGAGGAGTCGCTTCTTATGTTACACAACACTTACTCCCCGTCGTTTGCAGCATTTCACGTTCAAACTAAAATGACACACGACAACAACGTGAAATAAAAAAAAAAGTTTTAATTGCTTCCTTTCCATTAAAGATCCTGTTTTATAACGTAGTTTCATGGTTTTCTTTTGGAGGCCATAGTTAATCAATGATGTAAAACGAAGTTACCGTAAAGAATGAAAGAAATACTGAAAATTCGTATACGTTAGTATAGTGATTTTTTTTACTAACGGATTACGATGCCAAACACATACGCAGCATGTACAGGTTTAAACAGGTAACACTCATTTATTGTTTCATATTTAACCATATACGAAACGAGTCATACTGTTTGTACATTTCAGAATAAATCCCGAAGCAGATAAAGTATATTCATCACTATGTTAATGCAAATTAATCAGGTTGGAGGCTTAAAATGAAATACCTTCGTAAATATCAATTCTGTATTTCAATGTGAGGAGGAAAATTGATAATATTTATACTTTATTCATAGAAATTGCGTTATCATAATTTTACCAGCAAGTAATAAACATGTCATAGGATTTTAATTTATTTATTTTTATACAATGAGTAGGCAAACGATCAAATAGTACACGTGATGGAATGTGGTCACAGTCGCCCAAAAACAGCTACAGCGTTCGAGGTATCGCAGCTGTATTACTTACTGACCTTTAAATTTACGGCACCCGTCATTTTGACGCAACATCGTTCTGTAATAAGATTGTACAAACTAAAACGCGATCTACTTTTTATTTATTTATTTATAATTATTTCTAGTTACATTATACTTTTTTTTGCGAATGTAAAAAAAATAGAAGAATGTAATAATCCACTACCAAAGTACCATAAACTCGAAAAGTTAAATCATCTAAAAATGTACGTTAAGCTAGTGTACAGGTCTCAAAGAACTATCCCATAGAAACCGCTGCCTACATTTAGATCCATGACTTACTAGGAAAGTCGCGCTTGAAACGCAGCGGTAGATCATCAGTTATGGAATTTTCCGTCGTGTCATCGTGAAAGAGAAGCAAGATATTTCGTTTAGTCTTTCCCTCCCTTTTATTTCGTCATGGTATAAGTGTTAATAAAAGTTTATTGTTTTATGATATTTTATATACTTATCAAGTTTATGTGAACGTACTTACAGAAATATCGCAATGGAATAAGTATAGCTTTAACACACTATAAAAGCAAAGCTATGTTTGTAGCATTTCGTTTCCAAAAAGGAGAAAAAGGGGCGTGGCTCGAAAAAAGGTTTTTTTTTATTTTTAATCCGCTATTATTTAAAATGCAAATGCATGCTTCAGTTGTCTATATTTATGCCAATAATTCTTCATTAAATTTTAAGAGCAATTCAGGCATGGACGTAATTGAAAAAAGGATTGTTCGCAAAGAAATTTTAATTATAACAAAACTTAGATTGAGGTATTAATAAAAAAAAAAAACAAAGTGAAAGGCCTTAAACAACGCAAATCAAGAAGAACAATTCTAAGACAAATAAGTTGATTGGGAGGGGATGAGAAAAATTCGCATCCAGAGTAACGAAGGGCGCCTGCAAACTTTTAATGGGAAAAAAACAACTATTAACAAAGAGTAAGTTAGAAGAGAATTGAACGACCGACGAAGTGAATAGCGTTACGTACTTTTAATATGAATTGTTTTGAAGTCGAACAAAAGTCAGAGTTAAAAATTACTTTCGTAAGCGCGCTGTAACTAAATTTGACACGAGTAAAATACGATCAGACTTAATATCTCAAATGATGTGTACTTTAATTTTTTTTTGTTCGGTTATTAGCCATCACATCATTAACTCGATTTCACGAAGTGTGTTCGCCCAAAATACTTCTAGCTGTCATATGTATGACTGCCGAAATAGAGAAATGCTATTGTGGTGACTATTCTCAGACGGGTTTGATGAACCATCCGAATCACATTTCCGCGGCCTGGGTATCGAACCCGGGATATCCATGTTACAAAGCAGGCTGTAAAGCCATGCGTTTCTAAGACCTTCAAATATTCTATACAAAAAAAAAGTATGTGAAAAAGTATACAATGATGTTGTAAATTAACTTTTATATTATAAAGTTGTCTGCCCCCGTGGCGCAGTGGTTTGCACGCTTGCCATATAGCGCGGAGGTTCAGGGTTCAATTCCCGGGCTACAGGACTAGTGGAGATTGGATAGTGGTAGGGTTTTTAAACACCGCTTGGCTAGCTACCACCCTCAATGTGAATCTGCCGCCATAATAGCGTTGCTGTTTTCCGATAGTAAAACATGAGAGAGCCTGATTTATTCTGGGCGAACACGCTTTACGGCTTTGTCACTTAACATCTGGTGAAATTCAGGCTAAGTGTTTTTGTTGATAAAATATATAAGATAGATTAATCAATAAATTCGAGAATAAAATTTTCTTGGTATCTCAGCATGAAAATAATCGTTTGTATCATTGTGTAAAAATATAGACGTGTTTACCTCAAGTTCCTCAAGGATTACCAATATGTAGCTTCTTGAAAATCAGTCGCAGGAGTATTTTCGCTACACAAATAATACAGATAAGCCCACAATTCGACAAAGCCTCTTCGATTAACCGCTGCTTCCCACGGCCCTCTCAACCGCAAATACCTAAGATCAAATCGATAAACTACGAAGAGTTTTATAAACATTAATCTGAAACAAACGGGACATGTCTCATACGGTCACAGGGCAGACTTAATCCTTAACACTCCGTTGGCTATACAGCCATCTGTTATTTGTTCCGCAACATTCCTAGAATCCTCTGTGAATTCATATATTTTTACCATGATAACTCTTTTTTTTCATTTTTTTATTATTATTTTGTAATTCTTTAAAATTAGTCCACAAAATATTGGTTTTTAAATGGCTTGT
Source organism: Pharmacophagus antenor (assembly GCA_018245475.1). Lineage (NCBI taxonomy): Eukaryota > Metazoa > Arthropoda > Insecta > Lepidoptera > Papilionidae > Pharmacophagus > Pharmacophagus antenor. The sequence goes on from DWQX01005224.1 coordinate 9,016, forward strand.
GACCTGTCCATATGTAATGACTTAAAAAACTGCAATATTGACTGTAAAATATGTATAATAATGAATAAATAAATAGCCACAATGTGTCCAGCGTTGACAAGTGGTTACTAGTAGATAATTCAAGCTCAATCTCTTTACGGTGTATATATGAACATTTTTATTTACTTTTCATATTGAACACAATACAAAACCTTGCGGAGTGCTAAGGGTTAATTTATCCTATTAAACTTTCAATCCGAAAACGACCTTTCTATTTCATATTCATTCCTCTATAAAAATTAGGATTACTTATTACAGTACCTAATAGGAATTCTCATTTCAAATTGTTTGTATAAATTTTGTTTTGAATAAAATAACCGTTTTCGTTACAGCGAACGCAACAAAAGCCCCGTACGAGCTTACGTAAGCTTGTAACAAATAATACATCTTTTTAACAATGACCAAGTGTCTCGCGTTGAAATGAAGTTTAACATAATACGTAGTAAACATTTGCTTTCTTTTACTGAAAAAAAAACATCGTAACAGAAATAAGTAATTCAATTGTACAAACAGTAAAAGAATTATAGTTGATTATTTAAGTTGATGTGAAACATTCGTACTCTGTTCAGAACATACTTTTTAACTTATGACTAGACAGTGTTCCTCACTTAGTGTATAACAAATAAAACTTATTATTGAGAGGTTTAACTTTGATGTTTCTATGTTTGTTTCAAAGAGTGTACGCCAAAGTTAGTATTAAACAGATACAAAAAAAAATACTAACACAATTGATTGTACCCTTGTTCTTTTTTGTCGAGTATGGGGTAAAACGACCTCGATGGCACCGGATGTTAAGTGACAATTAGGTCGTGGATAGTGGAGCGTGTTCGTCTAAAATACTCTCGAAAGGCTCTCAAAGAAACTTCTAGTCGAACTTTTACCAGTATCTCTTTATCCTCTGATTTTTTGAAAATATAATTTTCTTAAAAAAAAAATTGTGAAACAATTTCGATAGGAATCTAATTTGTTATTTTAATATGCAACTAATTTAAAATTTCACCGACCTTATCTCGTGATTCTGATTACACGTGCGAAATTCATTTCCATCGTTCACAAACAAATGGCTAATCGGATTTAAGAGGCTCATTATAATTTTAATGCAAATTACAGGATCGGATCGGATGCGAAACGCTAATTGAGTTTCACTTAGTGAAATAATTTATTAATTTTTGGGCGGTGAAACCGATTTGAACGGGATATGAATTTAACGCTGGATATCGGATTATATGACGGACGATAATACGTCCCGTTTTCGATGTAAAGAACAGTTAAAACATATGTAAAAATAATTCAAAACATATTTATAATTAAACATGATAATAATTGTTTACTTTTTAATTATATTCACGTTAACACCAATGATAAGTGGAGATTTAGTCTATATACTGATATAATGCTCTAATAAATATTCTATTACTTTTTTTTTAATAGACAATGGGCTAACACGATCTCAATATATTGTAATGTTAACACTTTATCGACCGCTAGCCGATGTTTTGGCTTCTCGGCGTCGCGGCTCGCCCACATTTAGCCCGTTATTCTGACTATTGCAGCTGATGCCTATTGAGAGACAAACTTTCAGACGAATATTCAGTTCATTAACTCTACACATTCATTTTTAAATGTAAAAAAAAAACCTGCGCGGTAAAGAGTTCGTCGAGAAAAACACAACAAAATGATAGAATTTATTTTTCTTCACCGGTCGATAATGTGTTAATTGACAATGAGTGATAGATGATGGAGCCTGCATGCCGAGAACACTTGTAGATCACATTACGTATAACTGTAGGAACAAAACGACGCTGTTATAGCGGCAGATGGACATCGAGGGTTGCATGAGATATAATCCTGGTTCTAACCTCACTACCATCCAAACTCCGCGCCACAGAAGCATTTAATTTCCACTAACCACAGCAACTTTTATCTGTGACAATAATGATTTAAAAATTTTAAAGACAAAAGTGAATAAAACTCCTTCTATACAAGTGCGATTTACCAACATAGACTACATCACTTACCATCAGGTGCAGATGTGGTCAAACACTGGTCTATAAAATAAAAAAAAGCTATGACCTGGTCAGAAATCTTCCCGACATGGTATAACTTATACAGGCTCCGCTATTCTATTCATCTTAAACACCTTGACTTCGATTTCTTTATAAATTAATTTCTCCTTACAATGCCAACTCATTACGTTCTTTGGCCTCGCTACATACAAACAAGGTGTATCCCCTCCCCCTAACAAACTAAATTGAACGAGTCGCAAGTGAAGGAACGTTTTATTTCTTCAAACGTTCCAAACACCGGTATAACGTTACTCAAATATAATGGATACCTATTAACATTTAAAGAAAGTGAAAAAAAAAAAGAGAACAGTAAAACGTAAAATTTGTTGAAATAACATAAAGGGTCTAAGAAGCCGTGTAGCCCTTTCAAAAGCGCTGAAGTGTGAGGCGGGGTGAGCTTCCTACGGGTTTATAGCTTTCTTTTGCTCTGAATAATAATCGAATCCTTTATGAAGTAAGGGGGAAGTGTGGCAATAGATAACGAATGCCGGTGTAATATCGCTTGCAGAAAAAAAAAAGTATTCTATTGTCTGTGGTCAGATTTGTTTATACTGCTTTTGATGCCTGTTCTAATGGAAAATATCTCTCGTTCTTTATTTAAAATTTTCGTAATTAGTTTTTATTATAGCAAGGAGAATGATGCCAAAATACTAACTGTTGTGGTTCCATAGTACAGTGGTTTACAGCTTGCTTCGTAACTGGTACTAGTGGATTTTGAATGTTGGCAGGGTTTTTTGAACCTGTCTGGTCAGCTAACCCCCTTAATTTCATTCTGCCGTAATAACAGCATAGCAGTGTTACAGCAGTTATACACGTGAGAGCCAGAAGTGTTCCGGATGAACACACTATACTGTCTACGGCTTCATTTTCACTTAACGTCAGGTGAATTAAGGGTTAAGTGTTAGACCATAACGCTTTAGTTTCTCTTAAATATAGTTGTTTAATGAAACACTTTATTACAAACTCAATTGTTATTAAGTTGTAATAAAATTGGAATTCGTTCGACTTGAAAATGGGTTATTGACCCTAATAGACAAAAGGTATATTTGAGCTCAATAACATTATTATAGTTTCATAAGCTTGCATAAGGCTTTGTTTTTTTACGATAGGTTACTCTATCGCCTTATGAACACGAGTCTTAAGAAGTCTTAATATGTACGAGAATTTTCTCAAAATACTCCATTTTATTATTTCTTAATCTAAAATATAATTATATTATAATAGCTTCGAAAGTAATTTAAAAAATAATAGTTCATTAAAACAGTTAGACATTGCAAATTCGATGAAAATTACACGACCAAATCATTTTGAATTGCGAGACAAATTTATACCTCAAGTAGACAATTTTAATTAAAGACGTAGATATCAAATATCTGACAAAAGAAGTTAATATCTGTACTTTTATATCATGTTCCTTTTATTGAATATTTTTATATATAATAGTTCTTTTATAGCAAAAATTATTAAATTATATGAATAGTACATTTATTAACAATAAGGTTTACGGATATTTTCATAATTTCTTTAAGAGACCTTAGTATATATATATACTCAAATATATAAGGATTCATTATTGTATCTAATTACTACAGTTTCTAAAAGATACTGAAAATATCCGTAAACCTTCTTCTTAATATTTTAATGGTTTGTCTTCTTTTAGATTAGATTTTGTGACCAATTCATGTTGTTTTCTTGCTTTTATCTTACATTTGACTTTTAGTTCAAACTGGCTATTCTTCCCGAACGAATGCTTTAATCATTCTATCCAGTTCTACCTGTACATATTAATTCTAGTACTATGTCTATGTACGTAGGATAGGCAACGTGAAACGGGTTTGGCTTCCATCAGCAGAACTTCTGCAATGCAAGGCCGCGCCGACAGATATTGATGGAATCCAAACAATTTCGATCCAATACGATCGAGAAGCAAGTAAAACCTATACTGCTGACCTTACCCATTTTTTTTTAAATATCTAATTTTCACTAGTGATAGGTCTCTCGCCAGAGGCAGATTAAATGTCGTACCACTTTAAATAAATGTTTTTACTTTTTGGGTATAAAAGGCGTAAATATTTAGTTTACACCGTGACCGCGGCTGACGCGACTCGCGCCGTAGTGTCGGGGAATATTAGGTATCGCACCTTACAAATATTTACGCGATATAGACCCGGAAAACAAAATTACTTGAAATGCATAAAGACGTGTGTTAGGTACCATACGAATTTAGTTTTTTTTTTAAATTTCATTTTGTATAGTGTTTCGCAACCTATTT
>DWQX01005225.1:0-13392 GCA_018245475.1 Pharmacophagus antenor
TTTAAACCGGCGACTTGAATGTTTTTGTTGTGAATTAGGGATGATTTTCAAAAATGTACACCCTGCCTTTTGGGAGGTTAACGTGCGCTTAATTGAAACCTCTGAAAAAATTATTTCCCTGTAATATTGTTAAAAATATACAATTATTACATTATTCAGCGGATTTATTTTTATTTTTTTTGATTTACAACAGTAAGTGTCACACCGAGCGTACGACATTCCAACGGCGTAGTAATCAAATTGATTTATTCGTTCATTTTCACTAAAGTTATGATATCGTTACATTAACACCAATGCGATACGATACTTAAAAAAAAATACGCACAAAAAGAACAGCTGCTGGATTCGGTGAAGTTTGCACTGTTAGTTTTTTTCTTAATGACTATTACAGCTTCATCTGAACGGGCTACTCTTGACAAAAAAAAGAAGAAATAGCACTTACATTTGTAGTTCAGATAACGATCTGCTCTAAATGTTTCAAAGCAGAATGAAATCAAAGAATTAATCAACTTCTTCTAGAATACTATCACAGTCTACAACTCCATTTAGCAATAGGCGGGATAGTGGTCAGACATTATTCCAAGTCAGCGTTAAAAAATGTGGTGAACGAAAAAATATCGCTGGTGGTAGAAATATATTCACTCATCAAGTTTTAACTCAATTGACAACTGTACATGAGGTATTATAAAATCTTTCCAGGCACATTATTCGTTTTAAGATTTTTTCTATACAGATATATTTAACACTTTAAAAATGGTATTAGTGTGACGCTAGATTTGGATTATGAAGTTTGTTTTCCTTTTTAATAGGTAGATTAGGTAAGCGAGCGAGCCGTTCACTTGATGGAAAGTGATCACCGTGGACCATAGACAGCCGAAACGGTCCCGTCCGTGGTATATAAAGTATGTCGTCGACATCCGGTGTGACTAAATAAACTAATTGCAGATGTCCAACTCCCGACGTGCGCGAGTACGTTGACCTGGGGCTGGCCGACGTCGCGCACGGCAAGTACCAGGAGGCGTACGGGAACTTCGCCAGGGCGGCCGACCAGGAGCCCACGAACATAATGGTGAGCGTTCGAGATATTTCTATTAAATAAATATATAAATATTTTTTTTTTTTTTTACCCTAAACGTGTAAATATTTTTACACGTAGGTCGCGAACAATCTCGCCGTGTGCCTTCTGTACATGGGCCGGCTGAAGGAGGCGATCGCGATACTGCAGAAGGCCATCAACTCGGACCCCGAGAGGGGCCTGAACGAGAGCCTACTCATCAACCTATGCACCCTCTACGAGCTGGAGTCCTCCAAGACTAACGAGAAGAAGCTCAACCTGCTGCGGATGCTGTGCAAGCACAAGAGCGACACCATACCCAACGTGCTCGAGTGTTTGAAGCTCGGTTAGATCGTTTCTTATGTATCGGTTAATTAAATTATCAATTAGTTAAATTGAATTTTATTTCAACGAGCCCTTTCCCAATACCCGTCAGTATATTATCTATGACGGATATAGACGTCACACGTTAACGCCGGCGTGGTCGTCACATTAATCACTCATCAGGAGATACACTCATTACTTTGAATTTGTTTAATACATTCCGTACCACGTGGGGCGTATACGACCCACGCAGAAGTATCTTAAAAAATTTTCCACCGCATGTTTTCTTAAATGATTACATAAAAGTTTAATCCACATCAAGAATGAGTCAAATTGTTAATAACTGTATAAATTATTATTAAAACTGTCTTCGTAGATCATCCCCGCAAGTACGCAAGGGAAAAACTCCGGCACGGAACGTGTTAACGGTAAATACGTTCAAAATAGTAGGCAAGGGCTATTAAAATATAGATAATATCGTTAAAACGTTTAACATTATTTTCGTCGGTACAAATCGCTTCGTAAACATTTCGTCGAATACGCTAGCTGTCCCATAGGCAGAAACAAAAATATCGTCGCCGTCGTCGGTCGGTAGAAACAAGCTTAACATTGAACGATGCCCAATGTATATTTTTAATTTATCATATTTGCATTTCGTAAAAATCTACTATGGGAATTTAGAAATTTATGGCTTTCATGTTTGTAGCGCTCAGAACTTACCGATCTAGTTAGGGCATATAACTTGGTAAATAAAACTAGTATAGCTATCGAAGATTTATTTACATTAATTTCATAATTACGATACTAAATACTCTTAATAATCACAGAACGTCTACATCGAATATTTATTTATCATGACTCTAATATATATATGAATAATTCACTTAAATTTTGATAATGAGACGATAGATTTTCTTTAAAAAAAATTTGGGGGGAAATTATCCCCCTGACAGCGGAGCAACCGGCATATTGTCAAAAGCGTAAAATTGTAAATTTGTAAACATTGCATTATATTTTCGAGTACGTTCAGGTCGAAATTGTTCGACTATAATATATTTGTATTAAAGCTCGCCTTAAATATATATTAAATAGAAAATTTAGCATATATTTATAGTGTCATCTAATTTTTAAATACAATTTGACTCACTTTTTTTTTATGAGGCCATAATGGCGTTATAACAAGTATAAGCGTCCGACAGTAGCATCTCGCCACTAAAAGTTGTCCTGAAATTCAAGAGAATGAACTTTCCTATTTATCGGTTATGGGCAAACACTTGACCACTATTACACGTGATGCCGGCACTGAATTTACGGACACATTTTCATGGTTTCCTTCTAGGCAGTAGCAATTTTGTGTATTATTATATTATTTTTTCGATTTTTCAATAAAAGTTATAAAACAATGTTTCGTGGCTGTAGATTGTGAAGCGCGTTCGCCTAGTTGTACGACTGCCAGAGAACAGCAAAGCTTTTATAAAAATTATAAGACAACTACAAGAAACCTCTGCACTTTTGACAAGAGCAGTGTCAGCTAGATTATACAGCTGACTCCACACACACATAAAGGACCGCCTGGAGTCCAAATGCAGACAAGTGAGCTATTTACAATAGCATCATAGAGAAAACAGCTCAAAAGATTTAAGTCTACATTTTGTTTTTGTTCGAAAAGTGTTTCTATTGGTTTCATTCATGAAACAACACAATTTGTTCAGGCAATACCATATTTTACGAAACAGTAAATTCTTAATTTGGTTCTGAAACAATATTTCTAATGATATGATTACTCGAATGAATATATTAATTGTATATTATATGTTCATAGTCCCTTTGTTACAATGTAAGTTTTTGGTATATTCCAATACTGGATCACATAGTTTAGTAATACACGTCAATTTTTATGCATTATCGTATGGTTTCTGTGAATCATGTTCTTATATATAAACCTTTTCTACAATATTCGATAATAATTTAAATTTAATCAAAAATTTTAATTTGGTTTACATACATCGAATACGAAAATTTTATCTTCACCGAATAAAAAGTTATATGTTGATGATTGAAATTCTTAAATATTTAATCTAAGTGATATTAAAAAGGTACACAAACGAACATATATCTACCCTAAAGCTGATGATAACACAGCATATAGATTCTAGTATCGCAATAGTTATTATTTCGTTTATGTACATTGTATTAGATAATTACAAAGAATTAAAAAAAAACATTTTTAAATATATATAGATATATATAAAATGCAATAATATTTTTTTTTTAATTTATTCAAATAAGTATACTAAATTTTTTGTTGTTGATAAAGTAGTTGTAAGTGAAAGTAACAAATTAACAGTTTACCCAACAATAATATTTTCAAGTACACATATGTAAAAATACTCTATAACAGTAATTATTATTTTGTCATTATCAATTGGCTAACACTTGACCTCAATATCACGTGATGTAAATTGACATTGAAACCGTAAAAGGTGAAGCCTGTACTTTTACGATACCCAAGCTTTTTCATGTATGACTGGGCGTAGCATATTGGTAGAATGTTGCCAGAAAGACAACAGCGGCTGTATCACTGTACTGTGTAATAAAAAAAATTATAAGTACAACAAGGTTAAAACATGATCACAACCATTAAAAAAATATATATAAATTTATCACTTCATGTATTATTATTAATTTGTGTAGACACGTATGTAAGTGATCGGGCTTGCACTGCAGGAACCCCTCTGACAGATTGTATCGAAGAAACATTGACACCATTAAAACTCTTATGTGCCCGGATAAGAATTAGGAAACTCTGTTAAGTGGCAACGAGCAAACAAACATTGTACGTTTTAGATATTTACACATTATTTGAACAACCAAACTATATCTGCATAAATTTAAATTTTCCCTTATTAATATTAACCAGTGAACTACGTTGCAATATTTTACAATTGTCTATTATTTAATCTCACTTACATAAATTATAAAATTTATTTAAATCACTACAGAACATTTGTACAATTGTCTACAATGAAAATGTAAGTTATTGTGATATCCTTTATATGACCAGTTTATAGTATGATAATTGTTGAAAACTGTGTCCATTTCACTGTTCCTAGTGTTTTATCCATGATGGTTAGAAGCGACGAAAACACTTAACTGATTTAATGAACACTTTAAGTTCCATTACATAAGTCTCTTATCCCTTCGACGCCTTCTTGTTAATATCAGCATATTCTGCCATGTGTCATTAATCAAGTCTGACATAAACTGCTTAAGAAAGGTGTTCTGTGATTTTCATAAATCCACTTTAGTCCCCATACCACTCAGCGGAATAGCTTGAAGCTCGGTCCTTAAACAGAGATACTCGGCCACGACGCAGGTGACAGCCGCGCAGGCTATGTTTAGGCTCCACCAGGAGAATGTGGTGGGAAAAGTTCCATTGTACACCCAACAAGCGATCAAGTGTAAACCGTGGAATGTGCAACTGGAAAATTATTTGTGGTACATAAGGGATTTAACATATGATATATCAAAATTATGATAGCTATGCATCTAGTAACTAGCACTTTATTGTAATTGGGAGGAAGGGAAGTTTATATATTTATTCTTTTTTTTTAATAAATATGTCCTACCGCTAACATTTGCCCAGAATTTCACATGATGTTGAGTTACCATGAAGTTTCAAATGGTGACGCGTGCGTGACGAGAATACTCTCTCTCTCACATACACAACTGCTGGAACATAGTGACACTTATGGCAGCAGGTTGACATTCAATGTTTGGAGAAACCCTAACAATGTCCATACCTGACTACTTATGTGCCCTTAGAATAGACCCACCTGTTTTATATACCCATTTGAGGTAAACCATGAGCAACAGAGATGGTCACAGTGCATGACTGGTCTCTTTGATGATTTAAAAAAATTTTAAAGCAAACAGAAGTTCACTCAGTGGTGAAAATTATTTTAACTCATTCAAGACAACTAGTGCAACATATGTGCCACTATTTAAACAGATTAAATGTTTTAAATAAGGTTTAACTTGGTTTACATCAATACCGTGTACCGGTAAACCTGTTTATGTGCAATCTTTTTTGAGATTCTCTTTTTGTGCAGCTTTTATCAGTATTGAGGTGACACTTGACCTCAATTTTACCTGATGTTGAGTAACAATGAGGCCATAGTTGGTGAAGCATGTTTGCACAGAATACTTCTATCTTTCAAATGTATGACTACCAAAACACAGCAATGCTGTTATGGAAGCTGACTGACATTGAGGGCTTCATATAGCCTGATCAGGTTCAGAAAACCATACCTACAACCAGACTCCTCTACACCTGTGGCCCGGGATCGAACCCATCACACAATAAGTAGGTAAACCACTGCACCACTCAGACAGCAAGAAAATCGTTTTTGACTTTGATTTTTTGCAGTTTTATCTTATTTGCTCAGTGTAATACAAAAGTATTTATTTTCTCCAAATAAAAAGTCATCTTGTAAGGTTTAAGTATTTAATAAGAGATATAATTGCATTTAATGCCCACACAACTTTGCATTTTTACATTAATCTGCATAATACTTTTGCATTCTCTCAGCTTATTGTCTTAGAAAAAACACTAACAGTAGATATAATGAATAAACTAAAATTGATACAAATAATAACATTGGTTACAATGAACAGACAAAGGCACCCTCTACACCCGGTGAGCAGTATTTAACACTGGATATGGAGCCGCTCGGCGAGAGAGTGTTTCTGTGTATGAGAGGTATGGGAGTGCACAGTAAAGAAAATGAATACGTTGAACATAATAAAAGCTAAGTTTAAGTTGGGCGGCTATATGCCAACACGCATATATATATACATTATATATTATAACATTATAACATTGGTAATGTAGATGAGTATTTTTTTAATAGACAAGTAACATATGAGCTTGACTTACAAGCATCCCACCACTACTACACAAGAGCAGAAATAGAAACTAGATATCCTCTACCATAAGACTCTTATAGCCACAGTAAATTAATCACACAATTATAATGTAACTCCTCTAGGCCTAGCCAACAGTCACATTGTCTAACGACCTAGTAAATTTCATTGGGCCATTTTAAATACACATTAATTAGTTCCAATAGATTAAGTGCTTTTTGTATCAGATGGTAAAATAATAAAGTTAGTGTTTTCTCTATTTGGCCTTATTAAAGACCATACACACAAAAAAGATAGCAGTAAATGGCATGTTTAATAATCTATTAGCTAGGTTAGTGATACTAAAATGAGCTTACCTAAAGTCTAGGCACAATTTTGTTCTGCCTACCACATTCCATAATATTAAGGCACCAATCATTGCATTTAAAACAAAGGCAACTATCACAGAGAATCCCTCACTGTCCCTAACATGTATTTCCTGAAAATAATAATTTCCTGTTCAACCACTTTACTATGATTTTTAAAATAATTTTTTATCCTGAAATTTAAAAATATAACACTTCATGGTAGGTGATTATAAATTAAATATAAAATTAAAGAATTTATTACTCATTTTATTTATCTAGCAGTTCTTGGGACACGCATTTGTCCAATCAATGAATGCCATAGAGCAATGTTGGTCATGATAATGAAGATCACTAACCTTCTCTGAATAACCTTAAGCTTTCTCTCAATGCTATAACATTTTTTAATTAAATAAAATATTTACTAAAACGATTTGTTCATTTCTGTAGCACAATTATGTCCTAATGTTCGCTCAACTTTGCGTTTATATAATAAGAAATAAAAAATACTGTTTAATAAGTTAAACTGTACTGACATGGTATTGAAAAATGTGATCCAAAGTCCGTGTAGATCCCGTGAGATCTTGCATCAGAGCTACGAGCAGGCACAAAGTGAGGTAGAGTAAAAACTGCATTGCCACTATTTGGGACACAATTAAACAGGGGTCCCACTGAGTATAGCGGAAAGAGCCTGATAATTTCTTTATTTTAGCCATGACGACTAATTAACTGAACACTTAGAACATACGTTCACTCATACAAATGTTTTAGAAGTCAACATGCACTAAATGTCGTATAATTCAATATAATTATTAAACATAAGGTGTTATGAAATTATAAGCAAATCATGAAGTTCGTTCGGTTCGATAACATGTTTATGACAATAAATTGAGACATAATATAGTTATTTTTCTTTTCGCCTTATAGATGTCATGTAAAGGTCATAGAACATCGAGCCTAAAAGACAATTATTGTATTGATTTCATGGCAAAAGTTCCATTATCCTAATGTCTTCCGGGTTGGTATTTATCACAATTTCTCTGTATGTAATGAAATAAACTACATTATAAAAAAAATTCTTGTAATTTATAGGATATTGCATCTCTATTTGATCAACATAATTTTTTTTGTGTAAACTAAAATGTTGCATCTAAAGTATATTCTTCACTTTGTGCAAAAGAAATCTGGAGTTCATTTTACATAAAAATTAACTACATTAATTTTTAATCACTATCAATAGTGACTATTTTTATGTCTTACTCTTACTTATTTTCCTGTTTCACTTTGTCTATACCTTATGTATTAATATTGTACTATGTTAATAATAGTACAATTAAACAGAGCTATCTTTCAATTATATACATATATTGATAGGTGGACACTTATTCTGTAACAATTAACTGACTAACACCGTTATTTAATTTATCAAAAGATAATTTCAATTTATATGTTAAAATAAATCAGCTTTCACACAATCGATCTATGGATAAAAAAGTCAATGCGTATAGCCCAAGTAAATAACGTGTCATGGGAGAGAATCTAAACGAGAACTACCGTAGGCTACTTGTAATGCTCATGAAGATCACGAGGCTAATGATATTCTCTCAGCATTGCGGTTTCATGAGAGAATAAAACCAGGCGTGATCAAGATATCTCTAATAATTTAGACGTGATGACGTTATTAAAACAATTTATTTTAAGCGCTGTCTATTATTAGGAGAATCTTTTCATTTAAATATGGACTTAGTTGTGTATATTATTGAAATCAATCTTAACAAGTCATTTATTTATTTGCAAAATTGGATAGGATACATGAACTATGGCTGCGCAAAATTTACGAATATAAATAATTACTATCAATTTATTTATACTTTTGTTGGACAACTGTTATAAAGCATATTATACAATTGCTCAACTTCAAAGTCATTGCTTAAATTGTTTTAATTTGATAATAGTCAAATGTTTTGTCAATAGATGGCACTTTTAATCCTTATTTAGAGATAAGGATAATATATTGTAAAGATTATACGGAAGCCCTGGGTCACGACCTCAGATTAAACTTATATCTCAAAAATCAGGCCCTCTTTTAATTCTATGTAAAACCAAGTTATAATAGTGTATACTACAGGAAAAAAATATAGATCTAAGTTATATAAAGCCAAATAAAAAACAAAGCAAAGTAAAGGTAAATTTGTAAAAGACGCATTTATTATTGATTTTATAAACATTGTATCAACACAATTTTTTTTTATTATATTCTATAATTTACGTACATTGAAGTTATAAAAATTTTATTACAGAAATACAAATGTATACGACGAAATGTATTGCATTTGGTATTTTATATCTTATTACGTTTTTACAGAACACACTTTTTTTGACACTTTTTTTGTGACAGTATATAATTCTCTACAAAAAACTTTAAGAAATCTACAGAATTTTGGCAACTTCATTTTCAGTAATTTTATTGTTTTATGTACCAGAAAGTATAAAAAAGATTAAGCAGAAAAATATTTTTAATTTAACACCGTTAAAGACCCCAAGAATACTTATAAACATAATATATTTTGCCTTGTAAAGAATTAACACATTTGCGCCGAAACCGATTTCTGTGTTTCTCACCGTGGGGCGGCAAGCGTATTCATTTGGTGGTTTAGGGAGTATGGTGTATTAACGAAAATAATGAAAAAACTAACTTGTAAAAATTATATGACACGTAAAATAATGATTTTCTCAGCTAGTGGGTTTAAAATGTTTATCGTTTAAAAACTATGAGTTCACACATCGTGCGTGTCCGTGTGGCTCACGCCGCCCGTAGGGAGAGTCGATATGGAACCATCAGTGGCATGCGCCGTTGAGAACGTCTTAAGCATAATTTTATTGCCTGTAACTTAGTATTTATTCGTGCAAGAAAATACCGGATTCCCGTTCATGAAGGTGTGTTGAAATATTCCGAAATATAGACATACACAGGAGATACAGTGAAAGTATTTAATGTTTCTTTTTTATCGTCAACACTTGTGATAAGTCGTATATGGTTAAGCGTGTTAGATCAGTATATGGCGTCCGTTTGTTATTGTGTATGACAGTTAGCCAAGCGGCTTCGAAAAACTCTAACACCATCTAAACTCTATTTCTCCTGTGGCCCGGCAATCGAACCCCGGACTCCAGGAATACAGGCAAGCGGGTAAACCATTGCGTCTTGGACACAATCAATATTAAAACAATGATGGTACTAAAATTCACTGTATTTTCTGCTGCTCCATTAGGGATGGTGTTATTTTTCCTTACATAAATACATCATTTTTCCTAATGGTCTTTTAGTTACATTTTAAATGGAATCGTTTACTAAATAAAATAAAATCTATTATTTTCTAAAAAAAAAACAAATGATAGACACAGCCTTATTTAATCATGATGCCTATTTGACCCATACGTTATTTCTGTACATGTTGAAGAAAAATTAAACGATGTTTTTATCTTAGAATGTGTTAAGTCTCGATGAATTTTAATAATCTTATATCCTAACATTTTAAGTAACTCATTTATAATTAAACTATAATTGCTTGTTACGTCATAAGCATACATAAACTGAAGCATTCAGAAGCGTAAGCTGCGGTAGCGGCGGGTCCATTACTTCGGTTCAAATAAAAATAATTCAGTTTACGAAATGAGGTGGTCACGAGCGGTCGTTTTGGGGTAAGCTTATGTTATATTGTAATTTTTTTTTTAGTATACACTTTAAAGTTCATTAATCATTAGTTATTGTTCGAAGAAGTATGTACGGTGACGAAACACAGCTGTTTTACGCGTTCGCTAACATCGAGTTTCATATCATTGATGTTTTTTTTTTAAATAAATAACTTGTTTCAATTTGTTTATTTCACTTATTTATTTATATTATTTATTAGATAATTTCAATTTATGTTCGTTTAATATATCATTTGTCTATGTCTAAACTCACCGTAGGATGACTTGTAGAATTTATTTCAAAGCATTAAACCCGCCTTATTTTTTCTCTTTATTAAAACTATGAGAACCAACGTTTGGTATATATATATATACGTTTTATACATAGTGTACTATTTAGAAAATATATAAGAAAATTATTTATGAACAACAAAGTTAAAGTACAAATTTACAATATAATAAATTAAAAAACAAATCGAAATACACAATATTCGATTACATTAAAATATGATGGAAAAATACGAAGTGTGATGGTTAGGAAAAATAGTATTATTGGTGCTATCATACAAGACGGAAACCCTGGTGTACCACGTAAGCGATCATGTACCAAAATTAAGACATCCCAATCGCTACAAGACCCGTACACCGACGGACCCATGACCCCCATGACCCCCCTCTGAGCTGGTTCCATGACTTAGGTGGACCACTAATTGAACATAATGATTTTATTTCAAAATTAATCTATAAATTCTTGACTTGACCCCCTTGATATCCCCCTCCTGGAGCCAAAACTGCATCTGCCCTTGCCGAACACGACCACAAAGTTAAGTGAAATTAATAAACATTTCGCGTATTGAAATATTTTTATGTTGACGAGTGTTTGAGAGTTCGATTTTGTCCTTCACGCACGCCCTTGGGAAAAATAGTTATATAAGTAGCAAACACGACAAATTAAAGAGCGTTTAAACATTTACTTTTTTTTTTTTTTCAAATAACTTTTTCACCAAATATGGGTAGTCTGGCGGGGATGTACCTTAAGTTCCTAGAGCGAGACTGCTAACGCTCATGCCATGCACTCGTGATTTGTGTGCAAATTACTTGTCGCTGTTAGTCTCATCTGCCGTTTCATGAACGTACGGGACGAAATAAACATTGCAGGTCACCGTATTTCGATTTTTTCTTTTTTTTCGACAATCGGCTCGTCGCGCACACTCGATATTAAATGACAATGAGGCCGTAAAGATTGGAGCGCGCTTGCTTACAATTGTGGGTGTTGAACTAACACTTGACTTCAATATCACTTGATGCCAATTGTACAATGTGTACGTGGACGGTGAAACGCTTTCGTTCACAATGTTCTGGTTGTCGCATATATGAGCGCCGGAGGTCAGCGATGTTGCCAAGCGTAAAAACTACCACTATCCAAACTCCGCTATTCATATCGCATGCGATCGAGCCCGGGATAACGGTCTTACAAAGCGAGCGGTAAACCTCTGCGCCGTGGAGGTACGACAGTTAAGTTCAAAATTAGATTCGTAAATAATTAATTTTCCTTCGTTCGAAAATAGTAAACGTTCATAGTAAATATTTAATTCGTTATTAATCTTTTACTATCGGTGTAACCGTAACGGAGACATTTTTGTTCATCGGTTATGGTCTAATATTTGGCCTCGATTTCGCCGGATGTTAAGCGACAATGAGTCCGCAGACGGTGAACGGTATAGACGGTGCAGCGTGTTCGTCCAGAATACATCCGGCTGTCGCATGTACGACTGTCAACACAGCAGAGCTGTCGCGGCGGCAGATTGACGTTGACGGAATTGGTAATCTTCCGGGTGATCGCGCTTCACCACCTAAAACCTCATTGTCACTTAACATCGGGTGAAATTGAGACCGAGTGTTAGCCCGTATCCGAGAAAAGCTGGTTCCAGGCCATTTAGAAAAAACCCCACCACATTTCGGACTACAATACTCATATAGCTCTGGAATAGAACTCGGCATTTTCGTGCTGCAACGAAATGGTGAACCACTGCGCCGCAAATGTAGTGTAATTCCTTTAATTAACAGTACATGCATTTTAATAAAAAGGAGTAAACAAAAAAGTAACTGGATTACCAATTCACTACAGTCGAGAGAATGATTATTTTGATTACAGATTATACGCTATGTTAATAAAAACTGAGTATCTTTGTCTTTCTTATCTGTAATCTTAAAATTACGTTATATTTTAATACGTTAACAGTCGGGCGGTCATTGAGAAGTTCTGCCAAATTTTTATTACTTCTATTTTTAAGTTTTATATTGTATGCATAACCATATAACGTTACCGAAAACAAAAAAAAAGAAAATTATGGACCGACTTACACAGAATGTGCTCTCTGGTACGCTTGGTTGATTTCGTGAATTAATTATATCATTAACAACAGGATCCCAAGGTCATGTTAATAATCTCTATTGAAATTGAGATTTATTTATATATTTCTTAGTATATGCCTAATAATAGATTCGCATGCGTTACTGGCAGAAGTCTAGTGGTTTATTTAAGAATATTTATACTTCCAGTGGTGTGTCTATAGGATAAATAAATCTAATAAGCTTATGAAGATTGTGTGATATATAAAACTTTTCGATTGCGTTACGAATGGAAAACATAGGTCCAATTATCAAATTCATTATTTTGTATAAATTTAATAAAAGCCTGGCTCTTCGGCTTCTTTAACAATAAAAATATTAAAAAAATATTCAATGTACTAGTAACATTAACACCTTGATGATACGTTTTTGTTTATCCCAATATTCGTAAATAGTTTATACATTTAATCAGCTAATGAAATCTTGTATTTAAACACAACCCAAAAAAATACATAAGCAATAATTTAGTATATCAAAATTATTATATTAAAACCAATTAACTACGCAAAATAAGTTTATTATTGTTAGACTCTAGAAAGTCACACGCTGGATGCTCAAAACCATTATATAGAATAAATGTGACGAGAATTTTAATACAATGGAAATAAGTTCGTTTCAAGTTGTCATTGTGCGCTTTTTTTT
>DWQX01005226.1:0-13392 GCA_018245475.1 Pharmacophagus antenor
GTCCAGTGTTTATATAAAAGGCAATGTTTATTAAATATTATATTAATATAAAAATAATACTTACTGCATCTTTTTGGCAATACAATTTTTTAATCCTTTGACAGTTATGTCAGTTAGTATATACTTTAAAGTTGGTGTACTGGCGTCTACTTTCGCAAGCGACATTGGGTCTAATATCTTGACGCCATATTCTGGCAGCCCCGCTGCGAAGATAGGTATGACTGCTTGAGCGGACTCCTTAATGCACTTCGAATCGTCCGATTTACATTTTTTAACAAACGGAACTGTGGAAAGAAATCGTTACATTATTAAGAAATATGTTAAAAAGTGCATCGGCGGTGTAAAGTGGTGACTGTCCTTCACCTGCTACAGTCATTATTGTATTTTTTTTATCCTTTTACGGTATATGTTGGTTGTTTTTTTGTTATTTATTGAAGACTTTTTTTAAATCAAATAGGTTAATGCTTGAACATAATGTTAACTGACATTAAGTGGTGATGTGCAGGGTGCCTAATTTTATTTCTTTGTAAGTACTAAGAGATAGCTTTCTGCTGGGGAGTTTGTTGTCTCTGTAGCACATAGGTTGAAGTAAAGGATAGCTGGATCGGGGTGCTGTTTATAAACTATTTGACGTCAAAAAAGTGCTACTTGGAAATCGGTTTTGAATACATGATTTTATTATAATTTAACTTTTTTTTCGGGTCTATATCGCGTAAATATTCACTAGGTACGATACCTAATGTTCGAGTACAGCTAACTCCAGGTGGGCCTCGCGACCAAGGCCGATGCAACTCGTGTCGAAACTTCGAAAAATATTGGATATCGTAGTGAATATTTACGCGATATACACCCGGAAAAAGTTAAATCATAATGTATAAAGATCGCGGAAGTTTAAAATGAGTTTGACTCTGGCTTTGAATGACGGTCCACGTAGCTGGGCTTGTAAGAAAAGATAGCAGCGGCTAATTATCGTGACCTATGTCCGGTAGTGGACTGATATGGGCTAATGATGATAATTCAGATTCAGCGGCAAAGTCATGCACTTTACGATAAAGTTGCAGTTGGACGTTTTCCAAACAAGGAGGTCAAATGAAACATCCTGCAGTATTTCGTCGTTCTGTTAAACTTTTTAATTTAGTTTATAAATTTAAAAATATTATAATATTTGTAAAGTCTTTCATATAGCCTAATATAATTTTAGAAACCACAATGATATATGATTGCTTAAAGACTGCTTGTGTTATAACGTATTGTTAAAATTTTAAGATCATTTTGAGAGAGTAATTTCTTGGTCGTAACCCATACTTGAGTAAAAAATGAGACAAAGTAAATTTTAAACAATGAAAACAAAGAAATGAGCAGTTCTGTATTTTATATTTATGAAAATGGGTTAAGAAAAAAAGCGACAGTGGCGCTGTTGGCATTATCGTCTCCAACAAGAATTTTTTTATATCGGCAAAGGGTTAACACTTAACTTCCATTAAGGTGATGTTAAGTGACAATGAGACTGTGAAGCCTGCTCTCCGACATTACTCTGCCTCCCATATATATGTTTCTGCTAGAAAACACCAATGCTATTATGGTGGCAGATTGATTGTGAGTGCGTGATCAAAAACCCTTCTACTGTGCATTATTTACATATACTGCTATAGTTATAAGCAGTTGAGGATTTCAATTATTTTATTATTTAAGCATGTCGTATAGCCAAATAATAAAAGAATGTAAAGCTCGAAGTACAGTTTTAATATTATGAACAAAACTCAATAAATTAAAACGATAATAAATCACAACGGACAGTTCTCAGGAGACGTGTTCACGACGGTAGAACAACCATCCACTCTACCTTACACGTACTTCGACATCACGTTCCTAGACTCTGGACAATACCACTAGGTGGTGCTTAATTTTCGATGCAATATCAGAGGTGTCAGTAGTATAGAATCATGATTAAACATCCATACTCATGGTCAGAATGCCACAAGCCTATATTTACAAATTAACTTTCAGAGATAAAGTAATCCGTACCTATAGACCAAACGTAACATATGAAATATGTTGCATACAAAATTACTTTGTCAATATAAAGTAAATCCTTATTTAGCATTATTCGATCAGATAGTATAAAAACAGTCTACTAATTAAGAAAATTTAAGGTTTTATTTTGAATTTATGTAATCGTATGGAGCATTAGCAATAATTTATCATTTTAAAATTATTAATATAATAGAATTTTTATTTCAATTCAATAATAAAATAAATATTTTTGTTTTAAAAACCATGTATTTTTTTTAAATTTATAGAAGTTAAGGGATTTTTGGTTGTTGATGTTACAAATGTGTTTCCCCGTTTTTAACCAAATTATAAACCATAAAATAAAAAAATTAATGATGAATTTGGTAAAATAAAATTTTATCAATTAATGTACGTAATTTTAATAAAAGTTGTAGGTATACATAATTATTGACCTGTTCTCGGGATATTAAAAATAGGGCCGAGGTAACTAGTTTTTGTCGTAGAAGGTAAAAGAGTATACGGTTGTAAGATTCTGCGGATGAATGCCCTCCATATCTTACTAAGCGAGTCTGAGAAAGATGGCGAACGCAGATTGATTTCGTGTTAGCCGTACCACAGCGAGGGTGCTAAAGAAGTTATGCCCTCCCCTAGGACGTGCTGACGCAATAAAACGAGTGACCGGTGAGCACCGTAGGTGATTCCGGGACACGTCATAAAGCACTGAGAATGATCAACGAGGGGGTTTTAGTGGATACAAATCTCAAACAATCCTGACTTCTCCCCGTCGAAGCAGGTTATCTTCAGAAGATTTGCCCGCGATACCAAAAAAACATTAAAAATTACATTAAAATAAATTTATACGAAAATTAAACTTTAAAATATTTGTATATTCGAGTAGAAGCGCAAAAAGTCTTATTTATATTATAATCTATAAAATCAAAAAAGGTTACCTGATTCAATGTAAGACGTGCAGAAGATGGCGAAAAGCAAAGTAGCAAAGAAACTTTTTTCAAGCATTGTGGTAATTAGTAAAATAAAAACAATGAAGTGAGATGACCGCCTAGGCGTAGTTCTTTCATTGATCTGGACTCTGATCCAAGCACTCTTCATTTATATATTTGTCTTACAGTCCTCCGATACATGGATAACTTGCTTGACAACTTCAACAGAATTATTCACAAGTTTAATAATGAAAACTTAACATACGACCGACAAAAACTCCTTCATAATAGTCATGCTACTAGTAATAAAATTTAATTATGATAATTAATAAATATTGGATGTTAACGAAAAAAACGGTTTAGTTTATAACGGTATTTTTTTCGAATGATTTTATCGAATAATTGTGATAGATAACAAAGACAAAAATTACATGACAAATTTAAATTTATGTGGTTATATGTATAGTGAGTTTGTTTTGTTTTAACCATTTCTCATTAAACAAATATAATTTACTAATTCATGTACAACATGTATTTTTTTTTACTTAAAAGGTTTATATCTTTTCGGATTCTCTGAAAGATATGGGTTAATGAGCAAAAGTCTGCTTTTGTATAAATTTTACAAACGTTCGTGTACATTTTAAAACTTTATTATTTATCAATTTTTAAATTTTGAATATTGATATTTCTGTAATAGATATAAAATAACATTTATATTTGTTTTCTTTTTCATTTCTTTTATTACGCATACATATTATATTTAAGCAATATAAATTTGTCATATTTTCATAAACTATTTTGTTATTATATATTACGAAATTTAATTTTTGTCATCATATTTTCCAACATTCGGCCTCTTGAATGAAATTTCATTATGAAATAAAAGATCCCTGGACGTCATTTCCGTCATGGTTCTCCTGATGTCAGCGTGCATGGATTAAAATTAATGAATAATAATAATAAAAATCAGTGGACACGCATGTCCATAACAATGAGGTGCTGGGTACGGTGTCAACAGAACCACCTTATTAACTTTTTTATCGACATGATCTAATCCCAGTAATTACACTAGTTCCAGCGTTAAATTAAATCAGAAAACAATGTTCGAGGCAAAAGTACCAATTACAATACAAATAAGTTAATCTTTCTGGTTTGTTAAATGTATGCTAAACATATGAATATATTAAAACTCTTAAATGTATACTATATAAGCATTTATAATTATATACAAAACACGGTGAATTTATATTATAATTTAATTTCTGTATAGATTAGAAGAAAATTAAAATTATTATTCATTTGATAGCCAATGACTAACCCGTTGGTGTAATAGGACTAACGCTGCCTCTTACACCAAAGGTCGCGGCTTCGATTCCCGCTCAAGAAAAACATTCATCTGATTAATATTTGTGTTTTTTCTAGTTGTTAAAATATATTTAAGTGTTTATTTCAAAAACCTATGTACGTATATCGATTTCTGATTATCCATACTATAGATGCTTGGCTACCTATCTAGGGATCGGGGTACTGTGTGGAAAGTGTTCCGGATATTTATTTCTTTATTTAATTATAATAATTATTTAATGTTCTAAATTAATCTCGTATCTCGATGTGCGAACAACATCTATTGAGCAACAAAGCAAAAAATTTAAGTGGTTTCATAATATAGGAAATATGGTGAAGATTAAAAGTACACATTAATTTTTTGTTAGCATAACAAACGTGGACTTGAAGTTTGCCCCGAATGAACGTTAGCAAATCTTATTTTCGCATAATGTTTTGCGTGATTTGGTTGATTACATAATTATTTCGTAACAGGAATTGCATCTTTAAATGTAGATTAATCCGTGACGTGACAACAAAACGGTATTTGGAGTTGAACGTAGAGGTGTTTTCAATTATGTATTTTTTGTATTGGATGGGCTAGCATTTGATTTTAATTTCACAATTAATTGTCGTAGATGGTGAAGCGCGCCTATAATACTCCTGCTCTCATATGTATGGACATAGCAATGCTGTTATGGCAGCAGATTGATATTTACGGTGGTAGCTAACCAGAGTATCAAAAACCCTACTGTTAAATATCGACTACTTATGGATTACGACGGCAGTTAAATGAGGTTAAACACATTATGCTTATATATAAAAAAAAATATATAATCTATAACTTTTAAACGAATTTAGATTTAAGTCCAATAATACGAAAGGCTGTGCGCCAATTAAAAAGATCATTTTATTTCATAAATCAGATAAAATCAGATGATAGTCATGGAATTCAGTAGCTATCCCAATTAATTTTTTTTTATTAGTAATAGACTAACAATTGACGTAGATTTCACTTGATGATGAGTGTCAATCAGGACGTAAATGGTGAAGCGTGTTCGTCCAAAACACTTCCATCACATGTATAACTGCCATAACACAGAAATGCTATTATAGCAGCAGACTGACATTAGAGTGGTACCTAGTCAGGCGGTTACCTGTGGCCCGTGGATCACAACCGGGACACTCCCACTTTATAAGGCAAGCGATAAACAACTGCGCCGAGGAGGCAGTCAAATTTTATTAGCAGTAATAAACGAGGAACGAATTTGTGAGAACTTACAATTTAAAATTGGACCCCTAGACACTGAAATCGTAATTTATATTCCTAATAGTAACATCATCCTTTTCATTTCGTTTTTTGTGTATATTATTTTATTTTTGGTATGCAATAATGACTATTCCATTCTATTCAATTCTAAAGACTATTCTATGATCTTTAGACATAATGCATACATAGATTTTATAATAATTCGAACACATTAACGATTTTAAAACTAGTCTATACGTTTTTGGTTATAAGCTCTTTTTTATATATAAATGCACATTTATACATACAATTAATAAAATTTTTAGGAGTTCTTGAATTTAAGTCATTAAAAAAAATTTTGTGCATAAAATGTTAAACAGACAAAATTCGAGTTGTAAGTGTTCTATATGCCAATAATACAAGCTAGCATTAGTTATTATGAATAAAACATGTTTTAATATTAGCATTATTTTTGAGAGATTTGTTATTGTTAACATAATAAAAAAAAACAAATAAGATAAAATTCGAAGTCCTGGCGGATTCACTGACTGAAAACTAGCAGCGCACAGCCCAATCCGATGGTCCTATAGACATAGAATTTTTTTGTTGTATGAAGGTATCCACTAAAAATGGATGTTTGAAATATCACCCCTAACGGTCAAAAGATGTGTTCGAATTTCATTGAAACTTTTCCTACGAGTCGATGGTCGAAAGGTATACATAGTGGGGAGAAATTAATCTTTATATTAAATAAATAACTTCACGGTTTGTTATGTATATTTATGGAATATACAACGTAAAGAAGTTTTATGAAAATTACAATTTTTTTAGAGTAGACTAAAAGCTTAAAAGTCACAGAAATTGAAGAATCACTGAAAGGATTGACAGCTTATGAAACAGGTTCAGTTTTATGTATGCACTAGCTGTCCCCTCGAACTTCGTACCGTCTAACAGACAAATAATATCGTGTTATATTTTTACTGAACTTAATTTATTTAGTGGTGAACTATTTCTAATTTCTTAGGATTTTCCCATTATATTACGTTCATAAAATTTTAAAAAGAAAGTTTATCAATAGCGCCATCTAGTGGTAATTTGTTAAGCTGAACAGATTATAATTTCATGGGAATATGTTATATTTCTGGGACAAAAAGCAACCCAGATTGAATATATAGACAGTCTTTTAAATATTTAGCTATTTTGGAGAAAAATCAGTATGAGGAATGTTTTTAGCCATTCTCCCTACTCTTAATTTTTCCGGGATAAAAAGTTCCCTAAATATTATTCCATAAAATAAGGGACTTGTCAAGTCACGGGAATTTTCCCTTCACCAATTTTTGTGTGATAAAAGGTCAAAGCAACAAAAAAAATCCAAAGATAAACATGTTTCCGCTTCTATGTCCTCAAGAAAGTGCATTTGAATTAAAATTTTCAAAAATATTCATCGTACAGATTTAGCCAAGTTACAGTTTTATAATTTGTACAGATTGGGGTGCAGTATAAATTTAAAATAGTGTTTTTAATAATATACTACTACTACTACATAAATATTGTTTTTAATTATATTTATAAAGGATCCATCATTGCACGATAAATCCTTTCACTGGATTTTCGACTGAAAACTACGTGATATCCTTGGATTTTATCAATATTGCTTTTATACACCCAAAAAAATCCTACAATGGTTATTGTATTTTTATGTTTGATCGTTACATCGATTTATTAACAAATGTTTACATTTGAGTAGCAAAATTTGTAAATGAAATTCTACTTTGTTTTTTTCACACCTAATAAAACTGGATTGTGGTCATTGTCCTGTAATAAAAAAATTTAATATATATATTAATTGATCTATTTATCAAACATAATATTTCGTTAATTAAGCGATTTTTAGCTTCTGTCTATATAACGATGAATAAAGGTGCAATAAACTATGAAATATGTGCAATTTGCAAATATAGAATAACGACGGAGTGGAAATATAATAAGTGTAAGACATGAAGGACACTTCATGGTTGGGTTGAATAAGGAAAATTGTGATGATTATACCGATAAAAATGCACATTTTGAATAAGTTGGTCTTACAGAGGTCAGGAGAACTACTTAAAGTTAAATTAATTAAATTATATATTAACGCTTATATTCTTTACCAAATAGTGGATTTGTATCGGGTGATTATGATGATAATAATTGTAATAGTCGTCTGTATTGGTGTTACACAAGATCTTTTTTCCGCATTTTGGTATGGATTCGTATATGGGTGTGTCCACCACAACTTTCTTCACCTGGTCGGTCCGACGTCTTAGGCTACGTTCACTTAGCTTCTTATATATTTTTTAATCTCATTCTCCCCTGTTACAATATGACAGAGGCTTGTATTGTCATTATTCTGATTTTCTTGTATTTTAGTCTCGCTCACACATTTTCCTTTTCTTACTAAATTCCATTTCCTTCAGTCATACGCCTCGTTTAAATGAAGAAGGCAGTTTTACCTTATTGTCTACAATTTTCCTTAACTTCTGTTTATTCTTATAGATTTAATAACTCATTTTATCTTCACATTTCTAACTTTCTATTTCTTTTATCTTACATTTCAATTTCTTCTTATTTTATGTTTTATCCGCTACAATAACTATTTGTACTATCTTTCTGCAAAATTTTACAAAAATTTTTCTCCTGCTGTCATCCTCCATAAGCGAGGCGATGCTTCTTTCTGTTATCGCCATTTCTAGGAGGCACTCACAGTCATAACGTTCCCTTCCATACAGGAGACAGCAAGCAATCAGGTGGGACATGGTCTGGTCCACTCCAGGGTCACATGTGCACGCAGGACTCTCGCTACTCTTGAATCTGTGCAAGTATGAGGAGAATCCCCCGTGCCCCGTGAACATCTGGACCACCGCAGCTTCTTATCATCCATCTTACAGGTGACAACAAGAATTTCTAAATCACTTGCCGCGTTTCTGGTAATATGACCGAAAAACACAACTGTTCGGCAAAGACAGATGGTTGTAATCTGCATTTTTATCTAAATCTGATTTGAGAAGGTTGGTCCTATAATTTGTCCAGGATACTCGTATGTTGAACACATGTTTCCAGCGCGTTTAGAATTCACTGGTTTATTAAAGTAACCAATTTTTGTTTACTTTTGTTATGAAAATTACAGCCAGAAGAGCAAGATATAAAATATTTTATCCAAAATTTATTATATTTGTTTATATTATTATGGTATTTCTATATATTATGGACTGTTTAACGAATGCTGACAGACTAAATGCCAAAACTAGTAACTATTGTGTACAAATTATTCCATTCTGGGTGATAATTGACAATATTTGTTTGCACACTATTCCGCCGAATGATGCAAAGAGCTTAGGTCAGGTCAGGTCATCTAAACTTTCAGATAAAATTAATTCTAAATATTCAAATTTATTAAAAATAATTCATACAATGACGGTTAATAAAGGAATTAGTCATTTTATGAAACGTTTTTTTCTTTATTTAATTTATATGTTGTTTATTCCCTTGATTCATAGCTTTAGTAATATTATTTATAATTATGTTATTATTATCACATAATATATTAATTTATTTGCTTTAAGTATGATTACAGAGATCCTTATAAATTTATAACTACATACCCAGCCCATTTTTAGACATGTATTAATTAAATTATTATAAAAAGTAGCTAGACGAATTATTAAAAATGATATCCAAGAAATGTGAAAGAAAAACCATATACATTTAGAAATTCCATTACACTAAAATTTTGATCAATTTTTAGTTTAAACAATTAATTTAAATTTTTTAGTTCCGCAGGTATTCTGTTATATATTCTAACGCACTTTATTAACAAACTTCAATTATTTTTTATGTTTTTGGAATTACATCGATTCATTGTTTATTTTAATTAACGTTTGTTCTTTACTTAAATTAACTATAAATAATCGCTATTACCAATAAACTATGAATAAATATATTAAGATTTGTTTTAACGTATGCAATGTGTTTTTACAGATATCTGTATACAGCTGTATAGCTGAAAAATAAATTTACATTATATAACAATGGTATATAATATTTTTTAAAGATAATATTATCTCGTAGACTGCGCAACACGCGTTTTATATTTTTCATTAAAAATATCATTAGGTACAAAACACCATTTCTTTGGAATTAATTTATTTGGGCTTTAAAATGCAACAAAAATGTAATTTAATATAGTAGTTGACAACCTCGAGATTTTGCTTTGTGTAATGAATATTCTGCGTAATATATACACAGTTCAGCTTTAGTAGTTTGCGTTAAATATTATACAAAATGAATATCAAAACTCCATCCAGAATTAAATACAAAACTATAATGGCCGGTCAGTAAGGTCGTGTAAGTTAAGTTTTAAAATGTTAAAAATCGTTTTGCACTTATTAGGTTTTACTAATTCAGTATAATTCCTATAACGTTAGTAATTTTTATACACATTCAATTAATTAACTGGTTGGGAGATAAGTTGATTAGATTTTTTATGCCACCTGTTTTAAGATAACAGGTTTCTCTAAGAGACTTCAATGTTGTTTATTTAAATAATTAAAAAAATGTCTTTGTATCAGCGATACAACTTTTTATTGCAATTTTTTGTCGTATATTTTGATTAGTTTGAATAGGAATGACCGCATAGCCTGTTTCTTAACACACACGTGTATTTTTTTCTTTTAAGGTGAGTTTAACATTAATTAATTCCTGTAAGCCTTTAAATTCATTTAATCTCTAGTATGGGAGGAGAAAGATAAAGGGATAAAAGATTCTCTAATGTTTGAATCGAAATCGGGTTTATGATTTTTTTAACGGTTATGTGCCGTTACTTGATGAGGCCGTAAATGATAAAGCGTGTTCCCATGTATGACTACTTGAACACAATAACGTAGTTATGGCGGAAGAATGACAATGAAATTGGTAGCTAGCCAGAGGGTTCGAAAACCCTGCTACTATATAGAATCCCAAAATTCCTGTGGCTAGGAAATTAAACCCGGGGCCTTCGCGTAACAAGGCTACCCTAAGCGGTCCACGGAAGTTATCATATCAGCCGAAACAAGTCCACTGCAGGACAAAGGCCTACTCCAAGGATCGCCACGTCGAACGGCTCTGCGCTTTTCTCATCCAGCCTGTTATCAATTTTGTGTTTAAGTAGTCGGTCCATCTTGTGGGAGGTCTGCTACTCTGCGTTTGTCGGCACGCGGTCGCCGTTTTAGAACTTTTCGGTCGCAACGGCTATCTGTTCTGCGAGCAATGTGCCCCGCCCACTGCCACTTTAGTTCGGTTATTGTGAGAGCTATGTCGGTAACCTTGGTCCTCCAGTGTATGTTCTCATTTCTGATTCGATCGAGTAAGGAAACTCCGAGCATAGCTCTCTCCATTGCTCTTCGGGTGACTGAGCCTTTTTATGAGGCCCATTGTGAGCGACCACGTCACGGTTCCATATGTCATTACTGGCAACACACACTGGTTAAAGACTTTCCTCTTTAGACACTGCGGTATCTAAGATGAAAATATCTTATGCAGCTTCCCGAACCCTGCTCCGCCGAGTGAGATTCGACGATTAACCTCCTTCTTAAAGTTGAACCTACCTAATTGGACTGTTTGTTCCAGGTATATATACTCGTCTATATCTTCGAGTGTACTGTCTCCTACCTTCACTGGAGTGGGTACTACATGGACGTTTGACACAATCTTAGTTTTGTTCATGTTCATTTTGAGATCCACATGGCGTAAGGCTTTACTAAGGTCATTGAGCATAGCGTCGAGAACTTCCAGGATCCTCGCTATGACTACAATATCGTTGGCGAATCGAAGGTGCGAAAGGTATTTGCTGTTGATGTTAATGCCATGTTCCCTCCAGTCCAGAAGCTTGAACAAGTCCTCCAAAGCAGCGGAAAACAGTTTCGGAGATATGACGTCTCCCTCTTTTACACCTCGCTGCATTGAAATGGGCTCAGAGCTCTGATTCTGGAGACGAATGGACATGGTGGCGTTTTCGTATAAGCTCTTTAACACTTCGATGTACCGATAGTCAACTTGGCACCGCTGGAGAGATCGTAGCACTGCCCAGGTTTCGATCGAATCATAGGCTTTTTCATCAGGCTGGTTGTACTCCTCGGTCTTCTGTATGACTTGCCGCAGCGTATGTATATGGTCTATGGTACTAAAGCCTTTACGAAAACCGGTTTGTTCGGAAGGCTAGAAGTCGTCTAGCTTGCGTGCGAGACGATTCGTGATAACTCTGGAAAACAGCTTATAAAAATGGCTCAGAAGAGAGATGGGTCTGTAGCTCCTCAATAGAGTTTTATCACCCTTCTTGAACAAGAGCACCACTACACTTCTGTGCCATGCCTGGGGCGTTTTGCCTTCGAGGATGATAGAATTAAACAGCTTCTGTAGAGCTTTCTTTCGGTTTTCCACCGGCTTTGAGCTCTGCTGTTATTCCGTCATCTCCCTTGTTGTTTTTGAGGTGTTTAAGAGCCATACTAATCTCGTACAGGCTAACGTCCGGGATCTCTGCGGTAGTGTCTTGTTAGTTTGGCACTAGGGTCTTTTGCCATATTGCTGGCAAGTTGTGTCGATGTGGTTAGTTGTCCGTAGATCGTCTCGATTTCCCTTAAGAGCTCAGGTTTGGAAGACACGAGCCTACCGTCTTCGGTCTTGAGTTTAGTTAACTGGCTTTGCTCGTTTGACAGATCCATTGCAAACACCTTGGAACCTTTGTTCCGCTTGATTCAGTCAGAGACTTAGAGATCTGTCTATTGAGCTGCCTTTATTTGACCACGTCATCCGGGGACCGCAGAATCATTCCTCGTCTTTTCTCCATTAGCCTGAGTATCGGGTCTGACATTTTATTGGGTCTACTGGTTTGGTGGACTTTAAAAGTGTGTTTCCCAACCGTCTGGACAGTTTCCACAATCCTGCTGCTGTAGTCGTCCACGTATTGACACTCGCCTAGGTATTCGAAGCGGCTGTGCAATTCGAGCTGAAAGCTCTTGGTGTTCTGACTTGAAAAGGTGCTGGACAGAGCATAGACTTCATTCGCTTGGACCTTTCTAGCTTTGAGTTGATATTCAATGTGCCTCTTACCAGCCGGTAGTCGCTTCCAGTATCGCCTGTATTTATCACAGAGACATCATTGAATATATGCCGTTTACTCAACAAGATGAAGTCTATCTCGTTTCGCTTTGCACCATCGGGACTCACCCATGTCCACTTGCAGTGTTCTCACTTCTTAAAGAAGAAGTTCATCATATAGAGTCTCTCCTTTTCCATAAAGTCAGCAAGCCTCTAACCTCGGGAGTTCCGTTGTCTAATGCCAAATGTCCGCGCTCTCAGCTCACCATCGCCTTGACCCAGTTTCGCGTTAAAGTCGCCCATGACCACGGCGTAGTGAGTTTTGTTGGCATGTATGGCTCTGGAAATATCTACATACAATACCTCAACCTCTCGTCGGTGGGTAACGAGGTCGGTGCGTAAACCTCACTGATCGTCAGTGAATACCTTTCGGTCATTTTGAGTATCAGGTATGCAACTCTGGTCGACATACTACCAATTTTCACAACGCTGTCGGTGAGCGACTTATGGACGATATACCCAACATTGCCCTGGGACTGATGGTCGCCCTCCCGGAAATATAGCAAGTTACCGGATCGGAGTGTTATCAAATTCTCTCCCTCTCTTCGGACTTCAGATAGTCCCAAAATATCCCAGTGTGCTTCCTCTGGATCGACGGATCCAAGAAGCGGCCTCTTTTTTTGAGGTAAAGAGTGGCCGCTCCCGGCAAGTGCTGGGAGACCGGGAACTGGAAGTGCCAGCTAGCTTTAAGAGGCT